>CAUYQG010211326.1:0-24826 GCA_963574415.1 Tarsius wallacei | reverse complement strand
GCAAAGGTGACACAAACAAATGGAAAAATATTCCATGCTCATGGATAGGAAGAATCACCATTGTTATGATGTACATCCTACCCAAAGCAATCTACAGATTTTATGCAATACCCATTCGATTACTAACAGCATTCTTCTCAGACCTGGAAATGACAATACAGAAATTCATATGGAAGCATAAACATCCACAAATAGCCAAAACAATCCTTAGCCAAAGAAACAAAGCAAGAGGTATCACACTTTCAGACTTTAAACTTTACTATAAGGCTACAATGATCAAAACAGCCTTGTATTGGTACAAGAACAGGCATACAGATCAATGGAATAGGATAGAGATTCCAGAAGCAAAAACCTCAATTTCTCAACCAACTCATCTTGAACAAAGCCTTCACCATCAATTACCAGAGAGAGGGGAATCTATTCAGTAAATGGATATGGGAAAACTCGCTGACCATATGCAGATGATTAAAACAAGACCCCTACCTGTCACCATACACAAAAATCAACTCTAAGTCAATCAAAGAACTAAATGTAAAACCTCAAACTATAAGAATCTTAGAAAATGCAGGAGACACCCTTATGGAAATTGGAATTGGCTACCAATTCCTGATCAATACCCAAGTGTGCATGCCAAAAGTTATAAGATAGACAAGTGGAACCTCATCAAACTGAAAAATTTCTGTGAAGCCAAAGAAACCATTCAGAGAGCAGGGAGACAGCCCACAAAATGGGAAAAAAATATTTGCCAACTGCATGTCTGACAAATGTCTAACATCCAGGATCTACCAGTTGCTCAAATGTGCTGAAAAGAGAAAAGCAAACAGCTCCATTACAATGTGGGCAAAAGATGTGAATAGTTACTTCTCAAAAGAAGTCATATGAGCAGCCAACAGATACATGAAAAAATGCTCAGCCTCACTAATTATCAAAGAAATGCAAATTAAAACCACACTGAGATACCACCTAACTTCAGTCAGGATGGCCATCATCAATAACTCAAAACAAAAAACAAAAAACAAAAAAAACCCCCAAAAAACAGATGCTGGAGAGGATGTGGGGAAAAGGGAACACTTCTACACTACTGGTGGAAATATAAATTAGTACAACATCTGTGAAAAACAGGTCATTCCTAAAAGAGCTAAAAATCAGCCATCCATATGACTCTACAAGCCCCCTGCTGGGAATATACCCAGAAGAACTCAAATCACTCTATGAAAAAGATATCTGCACATGCATGTTTATTACAGCATTATTCACAATAGCAACAATATGGAACCAACCATGCTGCCGATGGAAAGAGGACTGGATAAAAAATGTGGTACATTTACATGATGGAATATTATACAGCTATAAACGTGGGCAAAATGATGACCACCACAGCAATTTGGATGGACTTAGAGTCTATAATACTGAGTGATCTATCACAGAAACAAATAACTGAGTACCACATGTTGTCACTTGTAAGCAGACCTTGAACAATGATCATACTTTAAGAAAGGGATTGGCAGTAGTGGGAAACTGCCAGGGGAGGGTGGGCACACTTCATCAACAAGGGTACCTGCATAATGAACATTTGTATAACTAACCCTGAATTGTACCTCACATCTTTAAAATAAAAAATTTTCAAAAAAGATATTAAACTAAAAAAATGGATAATATATGAATAGAGGTTAAGAAATAAAGAGAATAGAATGAGAGGACAAATATATTTAAATTGAGTTAAAAAAAGAAAAAAAAGAAACTCCAAAAGAAAAAGCAATTTAGGAAGAGATAAAGGAAGAAAGTTTTCCAGGCATAAGTAACACGAATTCACAGATAACAAAAGTATAATGCATAGTAACAGAAATTAGACTGACAACATAATTACTCAACAGCAACAATAAAAATCCTAAGTGTTTGGTCTATTAGCTTCAAAACACTGTGACAATATGTGTATTAACTTATAAATGTGTACAAATCAGGCTACTCTTCAAGAACAAAGAAAATATAAGACATCTTTGATGTATAAAATGAGTCAGTTTAACACTGAAATGTAGTAAAGGGACTTACAAAAGAAAAACAGTAGTCCTGGGAGTTGTTCTATTTGGTATTCTAAAGCAGCCTGTTTCCCTTTTAAGTCTATTTTTTAAAATTTTAAATAACTACTTTTATATTTTATTTTACTCTGCATTAAATCAAATCATAGCCTATTCTGACATTAATGATGTACAGTAAGAAAAGGAAAATCAGCAGGAAAAAATAAAGATTAGGCCCTCAAAAAGCTCATAATAAAAGCTAGCTCAAATTTAATCAGGGCATGAAAGAAATAAATGAAGAAAATAAACTAAGAAAAGCAGTACACATAAAGTTTGATATTGTGAAAATTCAAGTTCTTGAAGAAGAAAATGAAATGAATGAATCATAACAATCTTCAAAGTTCTAAGAAAAGGAATCTTCCTAGAACCAACAATAGATCAAACAGAGGAAATGGCAGGGTTTCTTCAGGTCTCCCCAAAAATTTATACACTGAACAAACACCAAGATATATATAGAAAATATGAAATTCCAAATAAGAAGAAAGGCTCTTATTACTTCCTCAGGCATCAGATGTTGGACCTCTTAACAGAGAAAAGAGACCTACAGCATCACACTTAAAGGTAAATCACAGATTAATGTTCCAACTGGGGGAGAAAAAACAGAGAGAAGAAAAGCTTTGAATAGAAAGAAAGAATTTGGAATGACCAAATTTGGAAAGAATTTGGAATGGCCAATTTGGTTAGTTATAACATTTACATCAAATGAAATTAAAAGTACGTTAAGATTTTTTCAATTTTAGGAATAATAGAAAATAATTAGGTTATTATTAGACTGCTGGTCAAATAATCATTTCTCTTGCCTTTGAACAGTAAAATAAATAAAACAAAACATTACTTATACAAAAAACTTAAGTTGTAGTACCACAGCAATAACTAAAGTGAAAATATCATTACGAAAAAAAAATTCATTAAATATGATGAAAAGGTGATGGTGATGTTAGTCAAAAAAAAAAAAAGTTAAACCAGCTTAAACAAAACTGAGGCTACAATAGATTGCTAGCAAAAAATATAAATGGGTAATTACTTAGAAATAAACAGAAATGGTAAATAACTATATGAAAAAATGTTCTGTAGTTAAAAATAACCAAATAAAAATAAAATTGTGGTATGTTTTTTTACTCATTAAATTAGAAGATAATATTTGAGTAAAGTAAAAAATAAAAACACTGTATATTTATATTTACATGGTATTTTCTTGAAAAGCTAAACATCCAACAATGTGTGAATAGGTAAAATTAGGCTGCATCCACTAAAGAAATACAACAAACATTAAGATTATGTAATTATATAATTTTTAATCACATTATAATACAGTGAAAAAAGTTATCAGGTAAGAAAAACAAAGCCAGGCATGGTGGCTCATGTCTGTAATCCCAGTCCTTTGGAAGGCTGAGGCAAGAGGATTGCCTGAGCCCACAGGTTCAAGACCAGCCTTGGCAACTTGGTGAGACCTTATCTCTAAAATAAATTTAAAAATTAGCCAGGCATGGTGGCACGAACCTGTAGTTCCAACTACAAGGAAGACTGAGGCAGAAGGATTGCCTGAGTCCAGCAGGTCAAGGTAGCCGTGAGTGTGACAGTGCACTCCAGCCTGGGCAACAGCGTGATACTCTGACTCAATAAAAAAAAAAAAAAGAAAAGGAAAGAAAGAAAGAAAAGAAAAAAATAAGGATTGGTTTAAAAATATGTGTATATTCATGAAGACCAAGAAAGGAAAACACTACGTTTCTAGACAAGCAAGACTGTGAAAATTAACTCAATTTAATTTTAGATTTCTACTGATGTTGATATTTCAAATTAAAAAACTAAAGAAAATGTAAATTAAAGAACCAATTAGACTGATATGATTGCAACTCATATACCATTATAATTCTAAAAAGACATACTTCTTTTACTTTTTGAAAAGATATGCAAACTAAGACTCCTATTTTGAAATATTATCGAATACTTTCCAGATATGATACAAAGGAAAATTAAATATAAAATAGATAGAAGATAAACTTTTCCAGAGATATTCATTTTAAACATTGATTGTCAAATAAAATTATGGTAATAAACTTTACCAAAATGTAGGTTATGCAACACCGTAAATTTGTCAGACTCTAAGTAGATGACAGCAATAAAAACAAACAAAATAAATGCAAGAAAAGACAAAACTAGCTCTAATTTAATGCCACACTGAGAGCCCTGTCCAATGATTTGTTTTATAGAGTCTGGTGGGTAGGTTTCTGTACACTGGCTAAGATGCCTGAAATCCATGAGCAATGCAGCTCAAGTTTGAGACAAAAATGAAACAAAACCAACAAACAGAAAACAAAGACAGTGAGAGAAAGAACTAAGACAATGCCCTGAGTCAGTGATATAAGCAGCACTGGGGACTGTTGAATTTTTAAACATAGTAGGCTACAGGAAATATGATCTCTCTTTCTCTCTCTCTCTCCATGTTACCTGACACCAGGGCCCTAAAAGCCACTCTGCCTGCATTATTCAGTCCTACTTAGGAAGAAAAGAAAAAAGAAAAATGTAAAATAAATACTAAAACAAGAACCAAGTAAACATCTGACACTGTACCCCATAAATATATACAACTACAATCTCAACTTATAATGAAAATAAAAAACAATACTTGAGAGTAATGTGAATAATATTAAAGAAATAAGAACAGATTTTAGAGTATAAAGGCTAAGTTAATTATTGCTTTGTACATGACATGTTATAAACTTCATTCAAGATGGTATAGATTTATGGGGAGTGAAAAGGACACAAAATTCAGAGACAACCCAATTAATCACCGATGATAATCAGAACTCAGGTCAGTACAGATGTAAACAGAAAGATCTCATCAATGAGGACTCAATGCCAGGCAGCAAAGATCACCCTGGATATAAGAAATAAAATCCAGCTGATGCTGAATTCAAAAGTGTTCTCTGACACTCAGGAAGCTTCACTGTCTCTGTCCTCACAGAGGGGTACAGCTCTAAAAAAAAATGCTAGAAATATCAAGAAGGACAAGTTACATCAAGTTTCTACTTTCCAGGGGCAAAGTAATATATATATAATGTATATATAATAAGAATAGAACAGAATTGAGCTGCAGATAAAATGCTGGCAAGCAGGAATATTTAGGAAAGTAAAAACCAATGAAAACAGCAAACACACACACAACTAATGTCATCCAGTAATTAATACAGGTTGAATTACAGCTTCACTCAATAATACGATTGGATCATAACAGCTATAATTTTGAGCAAAGCAAGTTACTAAAGAATATTTATGCTATAAGTCAGTTTACAAAAAGTTCAAAAGCAGAATAAGTTAAACTGTGTTCCTTAGAAACATGCACATATGTTATATAACTATTTTTAAAAAGAAATATAGTAGCATAAAAGTCAGAAATGTTAGTGAAGAGTGGTGGTACATCTGTAGTCCTAGCTACTCAGGTGGCTGAGATGGGAGGACCACTTGAACTCAGGAGGTGAGGCTGCAGTGAGCTATGATCTTACCACTGTGCACACCAGCCTTGGTGACAGAGAGAAACCATGTCTCAAAAAAAAAAAAAAGTCAGAAAAGTAGTTTTCTTTAGAGGGAGTGAGAAATAAGGGTATTAGCTATGTTTTATTTCTTGAACCAGAGGTGTCTGTTTTCCAAACATCTATTAAAATTTGGATATATGTGTGTGTGTGTGTAACACAATGCACTTTTCTGTAAATAAGCTGTATTTTGCAATGAAGAGGTCAAATAATGAATAACACAGTTGTCACACTCTTGCAAAAACCAAAGGGCATGATAGAAATTGAACCCAGGAATGTGGGGCGGTATAGAGCGTTTCAATAAAAACTTGGTAGAAGATTCAGACCTTCAGCATGACCAACAATGGTTTTCCTGTATCCATGATGGAAGAGAAAATGTTTGCTTGCCAATAATTTCTTTTATGAATCAAGGATGCAGCAAAGTCAGAGATTTTAGTGAGGGACTTCCACAACGTGCCAAGATAACCAGCAGCATGCACGGGGAGGCTGTCGGAAGGGTGGTACGCAAATACCTAGGGATGACTTCCTCTGACTTGCAGGGCTTTACTGGATTCTGTTTCACCTCATCTGGGCTTTCCTTTCCTTTAGTCTTTGGGCTGATCTCTATTGGGAGGAGGCAGATTTACTGTCCACCAGAGGTCAAAACTAATTTTCAGTCGTGCCCTCACTGTATACAGCACTGGCACAGAGCCCTTTAGGGCATCGCTGTGACACCTTTTATGTCACTTCAGCTGAACACTCGAAGTCTGGAGCTCATATTTTATGACATTTTTATTAACAGTTACTACTTCTTTTCTCATTGACATTATATACTAAGCAGTTGTTTATTTTTTTAATTGTAAAAGGTCGCTTTGTTTTGCCCTTGATTTCCACATATTCTGGAGGATCAGCTGATCAATTATGGCTTTTCATTTTTAAAATGTCTGTAAGCAATCTTGCTGCCTTCATCTTAATAGCTTCAGTTTTTTTCCTCCTCAGCCATGCATAGCAGTATGCATTGTTATTTCCACTTCTATAGGCATACAACTAAAAAAGCAATATAACTTTTAAACAAAATAAACAGCTGGATTAAGCTAAAATAAGATTTTTGCTTAGAGGTTTTAATATACTGTCAAACAAACTTTAGTTTTTAGCACATCCTCATGTGAACACGTATTTTAAATTATCATTATTAGTAATATATATTTAAACTACCTTTGGCAACTTTTGAGTTTAAAATTTACCATTTCAGTATTATTGGCCCTATAGCAATTCCAATTTAATTCAATTAATTATATTATCAAACACACTAACTCAAAGTTTCATAACCAATAAGAACAAGGGATTCCAATATAAGTAGTCTAACCTGACTTCAAGTAAATCTTTAAAATATTTACTCCCTAAATGCTTTGAGCAGTAAACTTATTATAATTGCGAATACCACTGTTTGGACTAACCCGTTGTTAAATGTCCAATCCCAACTTGTCCTGATAAGATTCTTGCCATCAGCTGTATTTCTTTTGTCTTATGGATTTTATTGCATATTTGTTTATCACTACAGGCTATATTTCATATCACAGTCCCTTTTCACACAAACTCAAAGACTCCACTACTCAAAAGTATATTTCAGGGAGGACTAAGTACACAAAATTTCTGAATCGACTCTATCTTCTTAGCTAAATAAATAAAGAATTTGTTAAGCTGTTCCACTGTCCAAAATAGAGTTAAACTACATGAAAGGATAAGGCAAAAATAATTTAAAAAAAGACTGCCGGTGACTGCTGTTGAATTCCCTTTATTCTTTCTAAATATCTGTAGTTGAGAAGATTCTAAGTGTGAGACTCTCTCGAATTAAGCCATATTAAACTTTATACTCTAATCCATTGCAAAACTTCCCTTAGCAATCATGGCATAGAATTGTGGTTTAAGATTATTGTTCCAAATTATCCAACATTCCTACAATGGAGAGGCAGTCTATGCTGCTTCCTTTAGAAACTGAGTGGTTCGTAACTGATCAACAGAACACAGTGGTAGCAGTGCAATGTAAATCCCAACAATGGATCACAAAAGGCCAGGCAGCTTCTGCCTTGCCCACTAACGTATGCCTTTTGGAAAACTTCAGCTGCCATCGAAGCAGTCTGACAGTCCTAAGACCACTGTGCTGAAGAAGGCAAACCAAGCCACATGTAAAATGCACGTGGAAAGACGCACGAAGAAAGCGCATGGAGATGATACGAAGATTCCGTACCCAGCTGCTCCAGCTCCTGCTGTTCCAGACTCACTTCACCATCTGGCTGCAACTTCACAGAGAGCCTCAAGCCTTAACTGCCCAGCTGTCAGCCTTCCCATACGGGTCATCCACAGAAGCTAGGAAAGGTAATAAAATGATGATTGCTGTTTCAAGACACAAAGTTTTGGAGTGATTTGTTAAGCAGCAACAGTAAGAGGAATAAGAATTTCTAGTCCTTGGGTAGAATAACCACACATCTCTACTGAATGTCACTAGTCGTTCTGTTGAGGATCTCTTTAATTTGATACTATCTCTTTGACATCTTAGTTTTAGGTACTTAACTCTAATATTTTTTATGAGGAACCAGCTAGTTTTAAACATAACTGCTTTACTAATGATCACTGAACAGGGTTTCATCTCACCACGAAAAC
The DNA here is from genome assembly GCA_963574415.1 of Tarsius wallacei. NCBI lineage: Eukaryota > Metazoa > Chordata > Mammalia > Primates > Tarsiidae > Tarsius > Tarsius wallacei. The sequence continues at coordinate 16,581 of CAUYQG010211326.1, read as the reverse complement.
AGATAAAAACAAGAAAAGTGTTTTCCAGATGCTCAATGATTTTATCACCTCTCTTGACTCCACATGCAGGGGTAATATAAAGACCAAGGTGATGATGTTACCTAATGATCAAGCCAGGAAACTTTAAAAAATTATTTGTTTAAAATAAAGCTAAAATTTCAAATGGTTTAAAACAGGACTAAATCTAGTCCTCCTTCTAATTTATATTAATTAACTTGATCAACATTTTGAATATGCTTAATTGAATTAAATATGATCCATGTACTACACATTAAAGTAATATAAGATCCTCCGTTTTACTGATGACATATTTTGACAAAGAAGTAGCTTTAAAAATGCTATAAAACCCAATGGTAACTTATACTGTACAGAGCAAATTAGGATTCACTATGCTAAAATTAAAATTATGATTTGAGCAGATACTATCTAGAATACAAATAGATCACAGTCAATTACTTCACAAAAAGACACTGATTAAGTAACCTAGAGTTATATTTTGATAGTGCTTTCCAGCAGGGTTCATAAGGATGGAAATTTCCTGAACATCAAACGTTCTACACGGATTAACTACGGCAACAGTTTTTTATATATGCATAGGTGACTACTCTGAAAATTTTTAAATAAAGAAATTCTACATTCTTTTTTGAAGAAAAAAAATGGCTTTGTCCCATAAGTACTCATGTAATACTCATCCTCCCAGCAAAGGTGAGATAATTTTTTATTTTATTGGTCTAGAGATTCAAGTCATGTTCTTCTGGCCAAAGGGTGTTAGTCTCAGGTGGTATCACACAATACAAACACCTCAGATATTCACCAGAGAGTTCAATATTCCCTAACACTCCAACAATACAGTGCTAATTACTAGTTTTCTCAGCATTCCAGCACATGCCTTCATTATAGCACATCCCAGATTTCACCTTGCTGGTTTGTCTGCATAGCTGTCTCTGTACCACTAACTAGTCTTTCTTAATCTCTAAGTTCTCATACCTAGCAAGGTCAGAAACATGGAACATGATAAGTGAACAAAGTAAATGAGTATCATCCAACACCTTAACAAAAACAGGGCTGAGACAACCAGTATTTAACAAGAAGGAGTAAGGCAACTGATTATTCCTATGACATCTTTAATTTCAGCCAAGTAGCACCCTAAATCACCATGAAGCAACATATCTAACCTATATATTAGCTAATTTGCCTTCAGAAATGCCTCCACTGATTATAACTTAATATTATGGCCTTGACCATCTAAGAACCAACAGAACAGATCAACAGTTGAAGAATGTTACTAATGTTGACAAACCATGGCAGCAGATAACATTCTTCTGTAAGAGACGGAACTAGAAAAATGACTCTATTGCCCAAGCTTGTTCCTCTCAACTTCTAGCTTAACATAGTGATTGGCAACACAGCCCATAGAATGAAAGTCTATCTGTGACTGCCTTAATTGAGGGTAGAGAGGACAATGTGGGAGACAGTGCACCCTAATCCACAGTCTGTCTTGTGGGGATTAAAAGATTAAAAGAAAACACACACACACACACACACACACACACACACACACACACACACACAACGGATCATTCAGGCCTAAGCAGTAGTCACAGGAGGCTTAAAAAGAAGAGATAAACTCCCTCTATTTAATGCAGTAGGCCCAGGACACAATTTGTATAACATATGTATATATAAGCAGGATTACACTTTGACAAAGTGAAAATAAATCTAGCTGACAATCAGTCCATTATGTTTCTAATAGAAAGTAAGCAATTTTCTAGTAGGATGTCATGAGGCCATAGCACAACTGCAAAAAATGGCTAACGGTTTTTCCTTTTGCATGATTGCTGCTTTCTTACCAATGACTCCTAGTCCCTGCTTTATTCCTCTATACTCCTTACAAAGATTACGGAGATACTCATTTACTAAACCACCTCCTGTTTTTTGAGAGCGACCAAATCTAGAGCCAGTTCCCACTTCCTAGTTTCTCCTTAGAGTCATGCAGCACAAGCCCAAACCCTACATAAAATGCTCCTTCCAACTCCCCCTTACTGAGATGCTCCGAAGTTTCCTCTAGATTGATCTTCAACAAGCATAATACACCTAACTTTGATTGACTGGAAGTGTATTCTGGTGGTTTTTGCAGAATGGATTTCATAAAATTAAATTGAAAGTCTTTTAAAAAATCTTCTCATATTTAAAATCCCAAAGGAAGGAGATTATCTTACTCTACTTTTTAATGCATTCAACAAATATCATTCTTAAAAATCATCACTGAGGCACAATAAAAATAAAATATACACGTAGAGTCAATAGCATCTTAAGAATAAGCAGACATAAGTAAATAGAAACAAGCCTCTTCCAGAATCATAAGTGGAAAAATTTAATGCCAACTAGGGTTAACAAAGAAATGGCAGAAAGGGAAAATCATCTTTTAATGTAGTGTTGATCAGAAAAGAATGAGCAAATGATTTACAACACTCAAAATCAACCACCATTAGATCTAGTCCCAAGGAATCAGTGCTCAGGGAGCAAAGGTTATCCTCATTACTAAAACGTCTGTAAATTATGATGATATAATGGTGGAAAGAATCAGAATTCAAGAGCCCAACATGGTTTCAGGATAGTTGACTTCATAAGAATGTCCTAGGCCGGGTGTGGTGGCTCAAGCCTGTAATCGCTGCACTTTGGGAGGCCAAGGTGAGAGGACTGCCTGAGACCAGGGTTGCGAGACCAGCCTGGGCAACTTAGTGAGACCTTGTCTCTACAATAAATTAAGAAAAAAAAAATCAGCCGGGCGTGATGGCTTACATCTGTAGTTCCAGCTAATTTGGAAGGCTGAGGCGGAAGGTTCCAGCTACTTGGAAGGTCGAGGCTGCAGTGGCCATGAGCGTGCCAGTGCACTCCAGCCTGGATGACACAGCGAGACTCCAACTCAAAACAACTCAAAAAAAATAAAAATAAAAAAAAGAATGTCCCACAGAAGGTATTGACCCAGAATCTGCAGAGAGACAGGAGACAGAAGAAAGACGGGAGAAGTACAGTTGTTTGTTTGTTTATCTTGGGGGTGGGTTTGTATGCATATGCTAATATATTCCTGCATATTGGAAAACTGGGGTGCTACAAAGCTGCTGCCTCTCCTGCTGACGCAGCTCAGGCAAATGTAAGGGGATTCATTCAAAGCTGTAGATGCTGGGAGTTGAAACCAACTGTTCAAGCAATCAAGCAATATTGGGACCAGGCACAATTTACTCACTCTATGTTAAACAGTCCTGAGACAGAGTTCTGCTTTAGCTATGCCCATAAATCCAAAGCAATGATGTCACAAATTTCCAATTCCGACCACGTCCCTGACTCACCTGAAAATTACTCATCTCAGACCCTAAAAATCTGTAAACAGCCTTTCCCTCATTTTCCCATTTGACTATATTCCTACAACTCTGCCAAGTGGATGTTCTGTAAGTTTAGGTTTGCTTGTTTATTTTCTGGTGGCCTTCTGAGTTACTGAAAACCAACAGCTTGCATGGGTTCACCCGATCTCATAATGAATAGACATCACTATAGGCTCACTTACATGGAGTGCTGGGAAATTACCAGAGATCTGATTGGTCTCAGCATCCTGATGCTTACTTTGCTTCCCAAGCCTCTAGGAAGTCAAACTCTACAGCACCCCTAGATCATCTACCTCAAGAGTAAAGTCATTTCCTGCTTTTCTGACTATAAGAGATATCAAGGACAGAGAGCCAGACACAATTCTCCACTAAATACAGTTCAGTCTACCTTTTTATTTTCTCTTTCAAAATTTCTACCCACTTAATCTTTTTTCCTCACTACAAATAAATACATGAGTAATAATCTCTAAGCAATGAGTTCTAAAATAAAAAATATTTACATTTTTGCATATTTAAACTTTTGATAAAGATTTAAGAATTGTGTGTCTAAATTCTCCAAGAAATAGTAATTAATATGATATGATACCTGTTAGTATAGTTTTAAGTTAAACTTTTCAAGGATCATTCACAAATATGAATCCCAAACATAAAAGCAACTGTTCAGGGGGGAAAATAAAATCAAAGTACAGTTACAGGCCATACACATTTTAGCTATAATTTCACAGAAATGTTTCTTCATTGTCATTAGTGAGTATCTTCTTTCGAATAGGAATAAGTTGTATCTCTCAGGAGACTAAAAGTATATGACTTCATTCATGTACTGAAAGAGTTTATTAATTGCCCACAAAAAGACCTTAGAAATCAAGTATACATATCAAATACAGTTATTGAGAACAGCCAAAATTAGCAAAAACCAGCTAACGTTAGCTGGTTTTAGCATATCTTTAACTATTTGCACAAACACTATTTTAAAAACACTAGTCATTTTTTGCCAAATATAACTTCCTGTTATGTGTCAAAATGTTAAAAATACATTAAGATTGACTTCTAATGTGGCTCATCTAAAGTAGTCTTTTACAGGGTATTCTGAAATTATCTCATCCTCCATAGAAACTCTGAGCCTTATCATAAAAATTATTCTATGAGTGATATCACAAATTGCTTTACAGAGTTTATTATGCTAGACAGTATTTTAAGCATCCTCTTTATACTCACTTTTTTAATCCTCACAGTCATCTTTTGAAGTAGTTATGACAATTCTCCCTCTTTTATGAGATTAGGGAATTGGAGTTCAGAGAGGTGAAGGACTTTCCCAAGGTTACACAGCAAATTAACGGTGGAGCCAGGACTCAAACCAAGACCACCTGACAACCTGATACTAATCTGTGCTGTTAACCGCATGCCAAACTACTTAATACATGTATACTCTTAAATACGTTTGTTTTCCAATACTGGATATGCACCTATAAACAATGGAATGATGTCTCTGATATCTATTTACACAGCTTTAATCAACTGTTAAAAGAAAATTAGAGTGCAACTGAGTTTTAATTAAATACTCTAGAATACCCAATCATGCAATCAAGTTCAATATAAGCAGCTCTGATTTTAAGTAGATAATATTTTTCCTTTGCCTCTGCTCACAGCAAGAGATCTAATCAAGAAGATATATTCAACCACATTAATCTGGAGACAGACCATGTATTCTTACAATATAAAAAGGAAGCATTTACATTTAAAATGCAAAATACAAACAAGAATAGATACTGCTGATTTGTATACTTGAAAATGCATTTTATTTGTGAAACTTTCCTTCAGTATTTTGTGATCTTCATCAACCTTTGGTTATTAAGAATTCAGGGTGTCTGTAACATGTATTTCCCCTTACAGTAGATTCTAGCCAGATCCTAAAAAGCCCCTCAAAGTCTGAGTTCTAATTACTTTTCTTGTTATAAAAAAATAGTCTAGGAATTTAGTGCATGTTTAAGATTAACACTGACATTCAGATAAATGCCTGTGAAATTTACGGACTACACTGCCCTTACATTTCATTCTCTGGCACCAAACAGATGTGCAGGATATTTATGTAGAAGGTAAAGAAGAAGATGCCTTCTTCTTTACCTTTTATCAAGCTCATTAGCAGATTTACTTGTATCATCATACTCTTAAAGTTGCTTTCCCCGTACAGCAGCTGGTCTAGAGGTCAGTGTCTAATCATAGGAGAGTGGGACAAATTGCTCCTATTCCTTTTTTTCCAGAACATTTACCAACCTGAGGCCAGAGCTAGGCTTCCAGAGTCCCCAGCAGGTGGCCTAGAGGAAGATTTGGAGATTTGTTCAAGTGTTAACTATAGATTTTTGCTACTGGGCACCAGAAAACACTGGACCATCTGCCAGGTAGACCTCCACATCCATTAAAACTATCGTGCCATGTCTTTTCCCACCTGGGAAGACGAGGTAGGCATTAATGAGACTCCACATCTGATGGTGGGCAACATATACAAGCCAGACTTGATCAGTATGCATTGATTTAGTTCACTTCAATCTGCATTCATTTAGTTATGCCCGTCAGCATAGGTCTTCTATTTCTAGTGTTGCCAACAACACATGATATTAGGGGATTTGTTGTTGTTGTTGTAGCACAAACCGTAAAAAAACCTGAAAATCTTAAGGAGCCATACTGCAAGAAGCCATGCCTTGCCAAAATCATGCCCCTTTCCAGATGCCCACATTCCAGCACTGAGCAATGTGGGTCAATAATGACATGGAGTTCTGGACCAACTCTGGACAGCTCTGAAAATCCATTCTAGCACGAGTGCTCCCCAGGACGTCAGCAAAGGTTGCTGTTGGGCCTACACAGGTTCCACTTCTGTGAATTGTCTTTCTGTCCCTTCTCTTCCACAGGTGTTGATCCCAAAGGCCTTCTACATAAATATCCTGCACATGATACTTCTTCCCAGGAAATTCAACCTGTGATGTCCTCAAAACAGCTTTTAACAGTGATGAAGCTCTCTCTTTGAAACAACCTGATCTCAAGGTTTTCGTCTTTTTTCTTTTGCAAACAATAAAATGCCAGACTAACCCAAGGCCAGTGCTAGTCCTCCTCTTTTTTTTTTTTTTTAACACTCTCTCTTACTTAATCCCAGCCCTTTTTTAAAATTAAGAAAAGTAGATTTATTAAAGGAGAAAGATACATTGCAAAGGACACAATGGGCAGGACAGTGAGTTTCTGATGTCTGCTGACAATTTCGGCCATGTCTATACCGCTTGACACTGAGGAATCCCACACTGATCTCTCGTCTATACCTCTCTTCTGGATTTCACAATTGTAGACACACAGTTCATTTGATGGCATCTCCATCTGGTGCCATCATCTAGAATCAGGAATCCCCTTGCTGACCATCAATCCATTTCCCATATACTAGCCACTGAGCTTTTAAAAACATCAATGGAATCATATTATGATTCTGCTTCAGTGGCTTTCCATTTTATTTTAGGTAAAACATTCACATCATTTTCCATGATCCAAAAGTGGGCTGAAGACGTTTCATATTAGTGAATATTCACATTTCATATTCTATCATACTAATAATTATCCAAACTGGGATTCTCCTGAGAGTGTTATTAACAATAATGGGCAATAACCTGAGACATAGGTTCATTCATGTATGTCCACTGCACTGTTGTCAAACCTTGTGAAGTTACAGAATGCTGTGACATAGTTTTAACGCCCTAGTATTCACAGCCTTACTACTGATTTAGGCTGCAAAAGGATGTCATGGTCAAACATTTAGCATCTACCTTTAATGTATAAAACCCATAAAGATTTCTCATGAGTCAAGATGTTTAACTAGCCCAGTGCTTTGCAGGCTTTTTATGTTCACTGGAATAATCTCTGGGATATTTTCAAGATGTATGACCATAATACTTTTTAATAACCACAAAATCAGAATTTCCTGGGACAGGCCCAGGCATACATATTTTAGAAGACCTTCCTAGGTGAGACCATTACACTATACTATGACAAGCAATGTTGCAGCTATTTTTTAAGTTAAACTGGCAAATATCCTAATACTGATTGTGTATCCATATCTATAGTAAGAATATAAGCAGGCTTAGCAGAATTAGTCACCCTTAGACCAGGATTGGCCTAGGGTTAGTCAGAGCAGTTCTTGGGTTTGCTTTAGAACATGGCCAGCAACAAAGGCATTTTTTGTTGTTGTTGTTTTTTGTTTTTGTTTGTTTGTTTGTAGCAGGGATAGATAAAACATAATTGGCGAAATGTCTGTTGTTGAGATTGGAAATTCATGCCTACTTTTCATCCCTATTTTTGCATATATTTAAATATTTCCTTGGCCCAGAACAGTGGCTCACGCCTATAATCCCAGCACTTTGGGAGGCCAAGGTAGGAGAATTGCTTGAGTCCGGGAGTTCAAGACTAGCCTAGGTAGCATAATGAGGCCTTGTTAAAATTAAAAAATTGGCCAGGCATGGTGCCACACATTATCCTAGCTACTTGGGAGGCTGAGGCGGGAGAACCTCCTGAACCCAGGAGGTCGAGGCTACAGTGAACTGCAATCCTGCCGTTGCACTCCGGGACTAGGCCACAGAGTGAAACTGACCCAAAAAAATAAATAATAAAAATAAAAATAAAAATAAAAATTTTAAAAAATCCCTGAACTAAGTTTTAAAATAAGAGCCATTGGTAAAACAAATAAATAACTTAATGACTAAAATGGCCAAGTAAAGTCCAGTTAATTCTGTTTCTTAAATTATTCATATCCTCTCTTCCCTATATCTTTGTTGTCACTACCCTTATTTTAGGTCTTTATATCTCTCACCTGAAATCTAAATTTACTTATCTCACCCTGATACCTCCTAATTAATTTATTCATTAATTCAGTCACTCACTCATTCCTCAAAAGAATATTTACGAAGTACATCTACTTAAAAAGAACCAGGGTATGTTAAGAAGCTGATATCCTCTCTGGCCTGCCAAAATTAGTCTTCTACGTCATAAATTTGATCAGGCTATTCCCCAGAGAAAACAAAAGAAATTTATCATCTATGACAATGGGTTCACAAACTTTTTCTTAAAAGGTGAGATAATAAATATATTAGGATTTGCAGATCATAGGTTTCTGATGCAATTACCCAACTCTGACATTGCAGTGCAGCCATAGACAACACATAAACAAATGGGTGTGGATGTGCTCCAATCAACCCAATTTACAAAAAACAGGTGGCCAGACGGATTTGACCCACAGGCATAGTTTGCTAATCCCTGATCTACGTTAACCGCCAAATTGCTTAAAACGTTAATCTAACAACCTTAACAACCCAATTTCTCTACGATAAATAAATATGACCTCAAACCACCCTGATAAATCTTCGGTAGAACACCTATTAATACTCCAATAATCAGAAAAAGTATGACTTTCTCTGTAAAGCTTTCTCTATATTCTATATCTACCCTGAGTCTTGGCAGAGTTAATACCACCCCTTAGAAATATCTATTTTATAAAATGCTATGAAGTCACTAACTACATATCACATATCATCTAGATTCTATATTCCCACCATCACTGTCCCCACTAACATGTAATCAAAGGGCATTTCTAGGTGTTCCAAAACACCAGTAAATATAGTATCATAGACACTGACACTTCAGCCTCTCAGAAGACTGAAGTTGAACTGTATGTTCTTCTGGGAAAACACATGGAACAGTGCTGATAATTGAACATTATTTCATTTTCTAAAAGTCCAAAGCAATAAATATGTAGAAATTAACTGCATACTTCCTACGCATTGTATATAAATGCTTTGTTCTAAACTTATTCCTTTAGTGCTTTTAATTTTTTTTTTTTTTTTTTTTTGCCAAGACCATAATGAGGTTAGCCACATTTTCTCCTAAAGCACAGCAATATACAACAGGACAGACAAAAGGACTGTAAGAGGTCAGCTTGTTTTCATCCCTCTTCTCTTAGGAAGAAACATTCTTAATATCCTAACAAAAAGAAAAATGATTCTGTTTTTAGGGACATCAATAGGAAAGGATTTCACAACCTTCTCTAATAATCTGTTCTCATGCTTAACAAGTGTTTTTGTTAGAAAACAATCTTCATATAAGTGTCTTATGTTACAGAATAAAATGAACTTTTTGTCCTGTTCTTAAGAAAGAGAGAAAGTAGCACATATTGCCTTGTGTAAGAGACCTGCATATGTTTAAACAACATCATGAAATCAACCCAACTATTGCCATTATCCTTTCAGAATTATGTTTTGAAGCAATCATCTTGGTTTTTAAACTGTTAAGGTGTTTTAAACTTAATCACAAATATTTATTTTTTTGTTCGAAGCCACTAGTACTGAATAATTGTTTGTATGGGCTTTCTTTCCCTAACTATTATAAAGACATAAAGTTCTAATTATTTAAATGAATTAAAACAGAATTTAAAATTTAACTCCTATCCTTTTGTTGAGCAATAATGTTTTCTGAACAAAGTTTTCTTTACATAGAATCCTCAAATACATTTTTATATAATATAGTATATCTAATATATATATATAGTATAATATATCTAATTGAAAATAAACAAGCACAGTGTCATCTAAAGTGGGAGGCTGAAAGCTCATGAAATTTTAATGAGTCACCTTGAATAAGAAAAACAGCAGGAAATGGGGATAGCTCACAGAATACTATTTCATTCATATTCAAAGCACTATTGTGAAATTGAATCAGAAGGCTGAAGGGGTGACATGGTGAGAAAGAATTCTTATTTGTATCAAGGTTACATCACACTTCACATATTCTTTTCCTTTCCCAGCTAAAGGTATCTTCTCTTCAATAAAATAATTTTATCTATCTCATCCAAGATAAAAATACTTTCTATTATTTGCTTGTAATTCATTGCATAATAAAAGCTACAAACAATGCATTGCTCAATATGAGTTCAGAATGTTTTTGTGGCTACAATGGCATATGCTAATTATGCTGAAAGTACAGATAAAACCTGCTGACCAAAAACCAATGCCCCATAAAATATATTTGATTGTCATACTTTGCCAAAATCATGACATTTATAATATGTGTGACTAAAACACTATTAAACAAGATTGACAGATGAAGCTTGTCTTAGAAGATGTTTGTCATACATAGGTCACATATAGACCAGTGCCTCTCAAACCTTCAGAATCACCTGCGAAGCTTTTAAAATGATAATGGTACCTGAACTCCATCACACAGATATTTTGGTTTAATTTTTGCGGGATGGGTTCTGGACATCAGTACGTTCAAAAGCTGGTCAAAAGATTCTAACACACAGCAAGAAATGTGAACTGCCGAGGAAGCAAAAAGGAAGAAAAAAGAATGGTTTTTATATTCCATATACTAAGGATGGCATGTCCCTCCTGTCTTAGGGCAAGCTCAGGCTAAAGAAAGAGAAACACATTTAACCAGCTGAAGTAAAAATGGAATTTTATTGGCAGGAAAGAAGAAAATCTGTAAGAAGGGAGTAAATGTGCAGAAAGAAGAAATGAAAAGTTGTCAATGGCTAGTTGTACTGTCTCATCAGGTAGACTCTCGGTCTTTCTTGGAAACCACATGACTTATGGTTTCTACTCCTCTGTTCGCTCAGCTCTCTAAGGAAGTAAGGAAGTAAGAATCCACCATTTTCCCACAAACCAACATTTGGTTTGAATTTTACAATCCCAAAGCTCTAGTGTTCACCAACTGCCTCCTCAGGCTCTTGTTCCAACTCTAAACTCCTAGGAAAACAGATTTGTCTGTTGCTGCTTAAATTAAATAACTTCCTCTGGAAAATTTTAACCAAAGAGGAAAATAGGTACAGAAAGTCCCATATGTACAAATCTTCAAGTTTCAAACTTTCAAAATTGCAAATGCGCATTCACATGTCCAATTACATAAGTTAGTTCACATGTCTGGCATACATTGTCACATGCGGGCATTCTCTACAAGTGGTTGTGCTTTTGTGTACTTTACGGTATGGTACTGTATAGAGTACAGTTGTATAGTCTCTTTATTTCAAGCCTAGCATGTCCAGAAGCAAGTGCAAAAGCAGTGATGATGTAGCTGGTATAATGATGGAAACAAAAGTGAAAATAAATCAGAGTGGAGTGAGGTGAAAAGACGATAGATGTCACTCATTCTTATAACATGAATTGTTCAACCATCGGTCAATTCTAAAGAACAAAAACAAGATCACAGAGCATGTGAAGTCCACTGTGTCGATAAGTTGATAATAATATCAAAGAAGCATGGAAAAGAGATAGAGAGATGGAGAAACTTTTCATTGTGTGGATGCAAGACCAGCATCAGCATTGAGTCCCACTCAGCTTAGTGCTGATTCAAAAGAAAGCTAAAAGCCTTTATGAAGACCTGAAGAAGAAACACAGCAAAGAATCAGAGGGCGCACCTTTTAATCCTAGCCATGGAAGGCTTCATCAGCTTGAGGCCACCTTCACAATGTAAAAGTAAGTGGCGAGGCAGCAAGTACAGATATGGTAGCTGCCCAGGAATTTCCTGAAACACTTTGAGAAATTATTGATGAAGGCTCACATCTACCTGAGCAGGCTTTCAATGTGAATGAGACAGGACAGTACTGGAAAGGAGGATGCCAGACTGAAGTTACATCAGGAAGGAGGAAAAGTTGATGCCAGGCTGAAAAGCAGCAAAGGACCAGCTAACTCTGCTGTTTGGCAGCAATTTGGTGGCAATATGAAGCTGAAGGCTTACTTAGTTTACCATTCAGAGAACCTAAGAGCCCTTAAAAACACAGCCAAGGGCTCTCTCCCTGTTGTGTGAAAGAGTAACCCCAAAGCCAGGGTACACTGGCCATTTTCCAGAACTTATGCCAACTTTTCACTACTTCCCAGAGGTAGGACTGGCTTTCCACCACTTTATCCCCTTGGAGAAGGACATCACATTCAGCATTCTTTTGCTGCACGACAATGCTCCGGGACACCCCCATTCATGGATGACTTTCATCCCAACGTCAAAGTAGTGCACATGCCAATGAATATGACATCGTTCATCCACCCTATGGACCAGGGAATTATAGTGACTTTCAAAGAATATCATTTATGTCACTTTTCATCACACAGTAAAGGCAAATGATGAATTAGGAATAACCTTACAACAATTTTGGAAGGACTATAACATCTACAAATCTATAAAAAACATTGGCTTTGCTTGGCATGAGGTTATCGCGGCCACCATGAATGGGGTTTGGAAGAACCTTTGCTCACAGTTTGACCATAATTTTCATGGATTTGAGAAGGTGGATGAGGAGTCCAAAGAGATCTTCAGCCTCTTGATGACCTTCAGAAAGAAGCTGGAGCTAGAACTGCAAGAGGACAACTTCACCGAACTCCTTGCTGTGTAACACGAGGAGCTTACTAATGGCAACCTGATGGAATTGGAGGCCCAGAGAAAGGACGAAGAAAGACAACAGGAGGAAGAAGTAACTGAAGAAATGAAGAGGTTCACGACGCAGGAAATGGCAAGGGGGTTTTCTTTTTCTTTCTTTTTTTTTTTTGAGGAGACATTGCTAGCTTTTGAAGTATAGGACCCGGATGTAAAACAGTACACGAAGGTTGTAGCAGCCATTCAGAGTACAATTCAGTACTACTGTGTCATCTATGACGAGAAAAAGAGCTTAAACCCAGACATCACCTAATTACTTTTTATTTTATTTTTTCATTTTTTTAGAAAGCAGGATTTATTGAGAGGACAGTACAGAATGGGAAAAAATATTTGTCAACTGTGTATCTGACAAAGGCCTAACATCTAGGATCTACAAGGAACTCAAACATGCCGAAAGGAAAAGAACAAACAGCCCTATTAAAAAGTGGGCAAAAGACATGAATAGACACTTCTCAAAAGAAGATACACAGGCAGCCAACAGACACATGAAAAAGTGCTCAGCCTCACTCATCATCAGAGAAATGCAAATCAAAACCAAGTTGAGATACCACCTAACCCTAGTAAGAATGGCCATCATTAATAAAACAAATGACAACAGATGCTGGTAAAGATGTGGAGAAAAAGGAATGCTTCTACACTGCTGGTGGGAATGCAAACTAGTGCAACCTCCTTGGAAGACAGTGTGGCAGTTTCTGAAAGAACTAAAAATTGACCTTCCAGCAATCCACCTATTGGGAATATTCGCGGAGGAACTCAAGTCATTCTACCAAAAAGATACTGCACTCATATGTTTGTTGCAGCTCTATTCACAACAGCAAAAAAACATGGAACCAACCATATTGTCCATCGAAGCTGGACTGGATTAAAAAATGTGGTACATATACACAATGGAATATTATGCAGCCATAAAGAAGGACAAACATATGGACTTCGCAGCCACTTGGGTGGATTTAGAGTCGATCATACTCAGTGATCTATCATAGAAACAAAGAACAGAGTACCATATGTTCTCACTCATAAGTGGACCTTGAACGGAAAGGGATTGGCAGTAGTGGGAAACTGTCAGGGGAGGGGGTGGGATTGACAGTTGAGGGAAACTGCTAGGGGAGGGAGGGCACACCTCATCAACAAGGGTACCTGCATAATCAGCATTTGTATACCTAACCCTGAATTATACCCCACATATTTATAAAAAAAAAAAAACGAGAGGACAGAAAAGCTCCCTCAGTGAGAGGGAACCCAAAGGGGTTGCCCTGAATTGTTTTTTCAAGAGAGTAGATAGAACTGAATCCCACAAGGAACCAGAACCTGTGCCATCAATGTCATATGTGAAAGAAAGTACAGCCTGCCCTCCATCTTCTATTGCTGACAATCCTTCAGCTTTACCATCTCCCACCCCATCTCCCCCCTCAGTAACTCTTCTTGCTTGTTCACTCACTGACAGTACCTACATGCCAGCTGAAAAATACTGAACTTTTCAAAGTATGGTAAGACTAAAAATGTTTTATTTTTTATGTGTTATTTGTGTGAAAAAGTATTATAAACCAGCATTATATAGCCGGTTATGTTAGTTGGGTACCTAGGCCAGCTCTGTTGGGCTTATGAACACATTCGACTTATGAAGGTGTTCTTGGAATGGAACTCATTCGTATGTAGGGGAATTACTGTATGGATAGTCACCCAAATGCATCTTCAGCGTGTTCTGAGATAGAGGAAGATTTTCTTAAATGATCCTAGAGAAATCTAAGGAGTCTAGTTTTCTATTCAGACTGCACTGGTTGGGTGCAGTAGTTTTTTTCTACTTTATTAAATTTTGCTATTTATGTCCTGACTCTACTTCTCACAGCCTACACAATATGCATAATAACCATGAGCCTTGCAAGCTGAATATGCAATGCTCTAGATTGGTCTATCATTGATTCAGCATTCCCAAGAGTCAATATCTGTAGCTTAGTTCTTTGACTTTTTTTTTTTTTGGCCCTTTTCTACTTATGTTCTCAGTTATTGTGCTAATAATTACACAAAAACTAGTGCAGAAGGGCTAGAATGAAAACAAAATGGCCGTAGTTTGGTATACTAGTTGCACTAATGTTAAGTAACCACACTGACAGCCACGGACATTTCCATCATCATAGAAAGTTCTACTGAGCAAAGCTGGAAGCCTGCTCTATTAATCAGGCAGCACTATTATAAGGTACTGGAGGCTTTCCAAATGTATGTGGATATTCACACGTACTTTCTTCATTTTTAGTTTTAGTTTCCACATCACAACACAGTGCAAATACAAAATGTGTTGAACATCTGGTTCAGATATGATAAATTTCTGGTGTGGATGTTCTGAGAGCTATACACAAGCAGTTGTCCAATTTCATCAGCACTGTTTCAGGCGGGACAGGTGACCAAACTGACCATCTCATAACTTTGCTTACTTTTTGTCCTTATTAAAAAAAAAATAGAAAGTAGCTTTCTGTTGTAGAGAGCCTTTAAGTAAAAACAATAATACCAACTTCTAATTTTAACTTATGGAAAAAAGCACATAAGCTATATATTTAGAATGATAAAAAATAAAATTGGAAGATAATTTGATTATGCCCTGTTAATTTCTCCAAAGATGTCTAAGAAGTACATTTGAGCAAAACTGTTTTTTTAGTCATATCTCCTGATTTTAGATCTTGAACATACTATTAAAGCAAACTTACTCTTAGTCTTATTTTCCTCAATTTTGTGTTATTATTGTTACTTTGTATTTATTTATGTTCTACCAAACCCGGTAACACCATATTTGTACATATACTGGTGTGTGAGATTTTTATTTTACAAAGCAATCTGCTTTTTTCTAGAAGAAAAAAGAAAACAAAATATATCCGTATACATTTGCCACTTCCAGTACTCTTCAATCCTTCTTTGATCCAAGTTACCATCTGTAGCCATTTCCATTCAGCCTGAATAATTTCGTTTTGTATTTCTTGGAAGAGCAGGTCTGCCAACAAATTCTCTCCATTTTTCATTTAAAAATGTCCTTACTTTATGGACATTTTAAAAAGGTAGATCTGCTGGGTGTAGAATTTTGTTTGTCAATTTCGTGTTATTTCGACACTTTGATGACATCACTCCAGTACCTTCTTGTCTCAACTGTTGTGGTGAGGAGTCACATGTTCTCCTTTTTATGGTATCTTGCTTCTCTTGCTGTGTTAAAGATTTTTCTTTTTGCTCTCAGTAGTTTTACTACTTTGTGCCTATTTGTTTCTGCTTATGATTTTTCCTATTTAGGGTTCATTTATCTTCTTGAATGTGGAAGATAATTTTTAAAAATCAAATTTAGGCTTGTTTTCTGCAGACAGGAATTGCTAGACCTCCTTGAGCCACCATTACCAAGAGTACATTTCAGCTCCCAACTTCTTAACTGGTATCATTCATGAATAACTAGACTAGTTCATAGCATACAAATTTTATGTAATAAATATATAAACCAAATGTATATTATATAAAATGTGGTTAAAATGTTAATACTCTAGAAGGAGCCATATCACTCTTTAGAGTAATAGTTCTAAAAGTAGTCACACCATTACAGCTGAAGATTTTAAATATGACAAAGAGACATACTATTTTTTTTTTTTTTTTGAGTTGGAGTCTCACTCTGTCGCCCAGACTGGAGTGCAGTGGCCGCTCCCAGCCACCGCAGCCTCGACCTGCTGGGCTCCAGTGATCCTTCCACTCAGCCTTCCAAGTAGCTGGAACTACAGGCGTGCACTAC
>CAUYQG010211324.1:0-14563 GCA_963574415.1 Tarsius wallacei | reverse complement strand
AGTTGGAGTCTCACTCAGTCGCCCAGACTGGAATGCAGTGGCCGCTTTCGGCCACCACAGCCTCGACCTGCTGGGCTCCGGTGATCCTTCCGCCTCAGCCTTCCAAGTAGCTAGAACTACAGGCGCACGCTACCACACCCGGCTAATTTTGTAATTTATTGTAGAGATGAGGTCTCGCTTGCCCAGGCGGGTATCGAACCCGCGGGCTCAGGCAATCCACTCACCTCAGCCTCCCAAGGCACGGGATTACAGGCTGAGCCACCGAGCCCGGCTCCAGGTAATAATTTCAGTGGAAAGGCATCAAATGAGATCATCTCCAAATCTAGGTGATTTTTAGGTAATGTTCACTAGTTTTTATTGGATCATAAACTTTATTCTATCTCAAACCTTTTTTGACCCCTCAAAACTTTATTGAATAGCTCCATAATTCTACCAGTTTCCCATGGAAGAAATCATGTTTCTCCTTTTCCCTCGGTCTCCATATCCAATCCATCCCAAAGTCCTTTTGGTCTTGTTTCCAAAATAGCACTAAGTCCATTATTTCCCTTTATCTCCATGGTTAGCACTCTAGTTTAGCCCACCATCATTTCTCATGTAAAATACTGATTAGTTTTCTTGTCTGCCTGAGAAAGGTGAGACATTCTCTTCCAATGTCTATCTTCCATATCCCAAACACAACTTCTCTTCAAAGCTAGCTCTAGAAATTCATGCCCTTCATCATCCCTATGCAATATCGTCTTCTAATTAGACTGAGAAGGAGAGGCCAGCAAGGTAGAAAACCTGAAGAGTTGTGCCACAGAAACCAAGAGTGTTTTTAGAAGAAGTACTAATGAACAGTGTCAGTATTCCAGAAAGCTTAAATAAGATGAGGGAGGGAGAGGTGAGCATTTACCTTAAAGATGGTTGCGTGGCGACATTAACAAGAACAGTCATGATAAGGTAAAGGAGAGAAACTTGAATATAGTGAGTTGAGATGTTAACTGGAGGTGATGGTACCACAGAGTGTTGTTCTTTAGACAGTTTTTCTGGGTTTGGGAGTAGCAAAATGGAATGATGACTAGAGGGGATTAAAAAGTTAAAGGATAGATTTTTGTTTGATGCTTGTTTAAAGATAGGAGATACTAAAATTTGTATGCTAATAGAAAATATCAGAGTGGAAGAAATTGTCAAATGTAGGAGGGGGCAGATAGTGTGTGTTCACCACTCTAAAGTGTACTCCAGAGCAGAAGACCTTGTCCGTACTGTGTTTAGCTATATCCCTAGTATCTAGAAGAGTGCCTGCTACAATAATTGTTACTCATAAACTTTCTTTTTTTTTTTTTGCTTCTCTCCCCCCGCATAAACTTTCTAATATTTGTCGAATAAAAGAATGACTTGAGTCTACTTCTCTTACCTTCTTTCAATTCATTCTTTATATATTAGCTAGAAAAATATTTTTTTAAAAGCAGATCATGTCACTGTCCAGTTTAAAGCATCAGTCAGTAGTCCCTGTTACACTTCTAATAACATCCCAGCTCCCATGGCCCATCAACCCATCAGATCCTGCGGGAGGTAGCGCCTCTGCCTTTGGCCGCCCTGTCTCCTGACACTCTTGCTCCCAGACATAGCAGCCACCTTTAATTTCCTAAAATTGAAGGACTCCTTTCCCACTTCAGCACTTTGTATGTGATTCCTCCCTCCAACCCCTTATCTTCTCATCTTTCAGGTCTCAAATGACATCTTCCCAGAAGGGCTTTCCTATTATTGTAACCGATGAGAGCAAGGGCTGAGGAGCCAGACTGTCTTGAGTTCACGTCCCAGCTCCCAACTTACTGGCTATGTGACCTTAGGCAGATTACTTAAATGATCAAAGCCTCGTTTTCTCTGTCTCTAATGTAAGGGTAATAATAGTATCTGCTTTATACAGGTTATTTTGAAGATTTAATGAATGTATGTAGTACAGAGCCTGGCACATAGTAAGCACTATATAAGTTCTGTGTTACCATTGTTATTATCTGAAATTGAATGCCCCTTATTGTTCATTTTTAGTTTTGTTTCCCAGTTGTTTTTTCACAGAATTGAGAATAATTTATAATTATTTATTTGTGTAACTTCTTTATCATCAGTCTTCCTCCCTAGACACTGAACACTAGAAAAGCAGGGTCCACGTCTGCCTTTTATTCTCCTTGTCATCTCTAGTGTCTAATTCATTGCCTGTCATATACTTAGCATCTTTGATACATAATGACTAGCTAGAATAGGCCAGGAATCATGCTGTATTTTGAAACATCAGTAACCAAACTAATATCACTGGAGAACCTGTTGAAATCAAAGTCCAGATCAATCAGAGCCCAGCTTTAGTTTAATATTCTACTTCTATCAAGTGGTATGTGCTTTTTAGCCATTACTTTATATCAAAACCTTGATTCTTAGGCTTGATTCTTTTACCTCAAATTTTAATGGAAGACATTAAAAGAAAGACTAAGAGTAGTTTTGAAAATTGATTGTGTTTTGGGCAGGAAGGTGTTTCATTGAAGTTGAGATGCAATCTTATAAAATACGCAATCATTTTATGTACTACTAAGAAAGAAAAAAATGCCAACTTTGGCACAATTTTTTTTAGCACTTGGAATTTTTTTATACTTATACAAAGAGACCCTTTTTAAAAAATTCATGTAACGCCTTGTACGTACATAGAAATATAAGCAAAATTAACCAGCTGATGTACTTCTAAAACTTAACATTCAAAGTGTAACTCTTTTTTTTTTCCTTCTTTTTTAAAATTTGAGTCAGGGTCTCACTTTCTCACCCAAACTGGAGTACAATGGCATGATCATGGTTCACCGCAGCCTTGAACTCTGGGCTTACGTGTTCCTTCTACCTCAGTCTCTCGAATAGCTGGGACTACAGGCATGCACCACCACACCTGGCTATTTTTTTCTTTTTTTCTGGAGATAGGAGGTCTCAATATGTTGCTGAGGCTGGTCTCAGATTCCTCGGCTCAAGTAATTCTCCTGCCTCGGCCTCTCAGAGTGCTGGGATTACAGGTGTAAGCCTCCAAAGTCTAACTGTTGATTCACTCTCAACTCAGAGCCTCTCTGTCCATGTTTTGTCTACATAATATCAATCTTTTTTAAATAAATATTTTAAATATGTGGAGTACAATTCAGAGTTGGTTATATAAATGTTCATTATACAGGTACCCATGTTGATGAAGTGTACCCCCCCACCCCCCAGCAGTTTCCCACTACTGTCACTCCCGCCTTGCCCTCCCCTGGCAGTTTCCCATCATTGCCAATCCCTTTCTTATGGTATTATGATCTTTGTTCAAGGTTCGTTTATGAGTGAGAGCATGTGATACTTGGTTCTTTGTTTCTGTGATAAATCACTCAGTATTATAGCCTCTAATTTCATCCAAGTTGCTGCGAAGTTCATAATTTTGTCCTTCTTTATGGCTGTGTAATATTCCATTGTGTATATGTACCATTTTTCTTTTTTAATCTAGTCCTCTTTTGAAGGGCAGCACGGTTGTTTCCTTGTTTTTGCTATTGTGAATAATGCTGCAATAAACATGCATGTGCAGGCATCTTTTTCATAAAGTGATTTGAGTTCCTCTGGGTATATTCCCAGTAGGGGATTATATGGGAGGTTGATTTTTAGATCTTTTAGGAATCATCACACTGTTTTCCACTGAGGCTATACTAGTTTACACTCCCATCAACAGTGTAGAAGTGTTCCCTTCTTGCCGCATCCTATCCAGCATCTGTTGTTTTTTGAGTTATTGTTGATAGATATCCTGACTGGAGTTAGGTGGTATCTCAGTGTGGTTTTAATTTGCATTTCTTTGATGACTAGTGAGGCTGAACATTTTTCACGTATCTGTTGGCTGCTCGTATGTCTTCTTTTGAGAAGTATCTATTCATATCTTTTGCCTACTTTCTAATGGGGCTATCTGGTTGTTTTCTTTTCAGCACGTTTGAGTTCCTTGTAGATCCTAGATGTTAGGCCTTTGTCAGACATACAGTTGGCAAATATTTTTTCCCAATCTGTGGGCTGTCTCCCTGCTGTCACTGTGGAAAACAGTGTGGTGATTCCTAAAATATCTAAAAATCAACCTCCCATATAACACTGCAATCCCCCTACTGGGAATATACCCAGAGGAACTCAAATCACTCTATGAAGAAGATACCTGCACACGCATGTTTATTGCTGCATTATTTACAATAGCAAAAACATGGAACCAACCTTGTTGCTCATTGAAAGAGGACTGGATTTTTAAAAAGTGGTACATATACACAATGGAATATTATGCAGCCCTAAAGAAGGACAAAATTATGAACTTCGCAGCAACTTGGATGGACTTAGAGGCTATAATACTGAGTGATTTATCACAGAAACAAAGAACCGAGTATCACATGTTCTCACTCATAAGCAGGCCTTGAACAACTATCCTCTCAGGAGAGCCCAGAGAATGGTAGATGATCCTGGACACCTGGGTCACCCATCTCAGGGCGGTGGTGGGTTGCAGTCAACTCTGGATGAGAGCCCCGGGTACATGAATCTGAGTCTCCCCTCAGAGGGACTTTCACTCACCCACCCGGCACACACCCACTCACACAGAGAGTCTTTATGGACACTTGATTTTGTGGAGACTCTCACAGTCCAGCCTGTTCCATCACCATCTTGCCTGGAAGCCCTCATTCTCTTTTTTAAGCATTGGTGATATATCATTTCTTAAGCCCAATGTCAGTTATATTGTCTCCTGGGTTTTCTTCCAAGATGCTTGGATCTAATCTTCCAGTTTAATATACATGCGATGACAAATATGTCATGACTGCTACCCAACCAAAATGATAAGATTCCTGTCAATTTCAGATATGTTAAATGTGAAAAATGTGTGACTTAAAATCAGTGAAATATCATAATTGAATTTGAAGAATATTTGGAGGAAAATTTGCCCTACAAATCTTTTGCCAAGAATTAAGAATTGTGTAATGCTTAATAATGTTATTGATTTTGACCATTAACATTTATATATAACTTTCATTATTACTTTATAAATTCATAATCTCATAAATTAATTCATAAATTAAATTTCATAAAGTGTGTTTGGGGTTTTAAAACTGGTATTCTCAAGACCTATGCCACCATGCAGAAATACAGGTTTCATCCTTCTGAAAGTCTCTGTTTGGTGCCTTTTTGCTGTTTTATATTATTTTCTACTTATTTTAATATATAGAGGAACCACTTAATACCAGAAGTAAAATGATGTTTTTTGTATTTCCTAGGTGCTTTGAGCAAGAACAGAACTGAATATCAAAATAGTTTCTGAGTTGAATTGATATTTAGTTTTCTTTTAATTTTTGTTTTGAAATAATTCTAGATCTACAGAAAGTTACAAAGATTGTATGGAGAGATCCCATGTATTCTTCTCCATTTCCCCTAATGGTTGCATACATAATTATGGTGCAAAGTCAAAACCATGAATTTGCCATTGGTACAATGTGCATGTAGTTTTATATCATCTCCCATGTATAGATTCCTGTAACCATCACCACAATCAAGATTGAAATTACTACAGATCCTTACAAATGTCTCCCTCATGCATAAGCGTCCTCCTCCTTGCCCACCCTCCACCATCCTCAACCCCGGCAACCATTAATCTGTTTTCCATGTCCATAATTTTGTTATTTCAAAAATGTCATACAAATGATATACAGCACGTGACCTCTTAAACTTGACCTTTTGTTTTGTTTTTTGTTTTACTCATTATAATATCCTTGAAATCCATCTAGGTTGTTGTGTATCAATAGTTTGCCTCTTTTTGATGGCCAGTAGTATTCCATGGTATGGATATACCACAGTTTGTTTACTCATTCATCTGTTGAGCAACATTTTCAGGTTTTGATTATGCAAAGGAAGCTGTTATGAAACATCATGTACAGGTTTTTGTGCACAGATAAGTTTTCATTTCCCTAGGACAAATACTACTTGACCATATATTTGTTGGATAATATGGCAAGTGTACATTTAGTTTTATAAGAAACTGCCAAATTATTTCCACCAGCAACGTATGGGTGATCCAGTGTCTCAGTACTCTCAAGCATTTGGTGTTATTTTTTATTTTAGCCATTATGATAAATGGGTAGTGATAGTTTATTATGGTCTTAATTTGTGTTTCCGTAGTAACTAATGATATTAAACTTCTTTTCATGTGCTTATTTGCCCTCTGTACATTTTTTGTGAACTCTCTCTTCATGCCTTTTACCCATTTTTTAATTTGGATTGTATATTTTTTGTTTATTTTGTTTGTTTTGCCTGTGAGTTTCGAGTATTTTAATGGATTCTGCCTTTATTTGATTTGGTTTGCAAATGTTTTCTCCTGTCTTGTAGGTTGTCTTCATTCTCTTAACAGGGTCTTTCACAGAGGAACAAATATATATAATTTTGATAAAATTTATTCTATTGATTTATTTTTCTTTTATGAATACCATAGTGTTTTTTTTGTCTAGGCTCATTGACAAGTCCTTAGTAACAAAGATTTTTCTCCTGTATTTTCTTCTAAAAGTTCTATATTTTTAAATTTTACATTTAAATCTTTGACCTATTTTTGAGTTAATTTTTGTATAAAGTGTGATATTTAGGTTGAAGCTCATTTTTTTTGCCTGTGGATATCCACAGGGCTTGAGCCCTTTTTGTTGAAAAGATTTTTTTTCCTCTGTTGAATTGCCTTTGTACCTGCGTCAAAAAGATACTTGGCCATACTTGTGTTGGGCTGTTTCTCAATTCTGTATTCTGTTCTACTGATCTATGCCTCTGTCCTTTCACTAATATCACATAGTCTTGATTACTATAGCTGTAATAAGTCTTGAAATCAGGTAGACTGATGCTTCTTACATTACTGTTGTTTTTCAAAATTGCAATAATTATTCTAGTTTCTTTATTAGTCCATGTAAATTTTATAGTAGTCTCATATATAGCTACAAACAATCTTATTAGAATTTGGATAAGAATCATGTTAAATTTTATATTAGTTTTGGGGGAATTGACATCTTTACCAAGCTAACTTTTCCAATTTGTAGACATGGCATGTTTTCCCATTTATTTAAGTCTTCTTTGATCTCTTTTGTTAGCATTTTATACTTTTCAGCATACAAGTCCTATTGCTATATTTATACCTAAGTGTTTCTTTTTAAACGATCGTATTTTAAATTTTTATTTTTATGTGCTCATTGCTAATGTGTAGAAATACGGTTGATTTTTGTGTGTTGCTCTTATATCCTGTGGCATTGCTGAACTCACTTATTTGTTCTTTGAGTTTTTTTGATAGATTCCTTGGGATTTTTCTATTTAGACTGTCTTGGCATCTTTGAGAAGAGACAGTTTTATTTCTTCCTTTCCAATGTATATTCCTTGTATTTATTATTTCCAATGTATAATATATTCCTTGCTTTAGTGTGCTGGCTAGAGCTTCTGGTACTATGCTGAATAGCAGGGGAAAGAGTGGACATCCTTGCTGTTTTCCTTATCTTAGGGGGAAGACATTCAGTCTTTTGCCATTTTGTATAATGTTAGCCATAGGTTTTTTTGTAAATGCTCTTTATCAAGTTGAGGCAGGGGGATCTTTACCCTTCTATTTCTTGTTTGCTAAAAGTTTTTCTTATAAATAGGGTAGTAGTTTGTTATGCTTTTTCTGTATCAATTGATATGATCATGTAATTTTTCATCTTTTGTTGGCTGATATGATGAATTACACTGATTGATATTTAAGTATTGAACCATCCTTATATCCATTGAGAAACTTGCTTGACCATAGTGTTTAATTCCTTTTATATATTTCTGAATTATTTTTGCTAATATTTAGTTGAGAATTTTTGCATTCATATTTGTGAGAGATATTGATCTGTAGTTATGGAATTTTATTTGTGATTGTTTTTGGATACTGTTTTGTTCAGAGTATTACAGAAATACTGGCTTCATAACATTAGTTGGGAAATGTTCCCTTTTTTTCTGTTTTCTAGAAGAAATTGTGTAGAAGTTGTATTAATTCTTCTTCAAACTTTTGCTAAGTTTAATTTATTTTACAGGGCTGTTAAAATTATATTTTCATATTGGGTGAGTTACAGTAATGTAAGCACTTAGTGGGCTACAGATTTTTTTCTTACCATTGTTTTGGCTGCATCCCACATATTTTGATATATTGCAAAATTTTTTAATCACTTAAGTGTATTTTTAAATTATCCTTTAGGCTTTCTCTTTGACCCATGGATTATTGAGAAGTGTGTCATTTAGTTTCAAAATGCTTGGAGATTTTTATGTTATCTTTGAGTTATTGATTTCTAGTTTGATTTCATTGTGATCAGAGAACATAATCTGTATGATTTCAGATTTTTAAAAATCATATGAGGTTTGTTTTGTGAGGTAAAAATATGGTCCATCTAGGTATGGTCCAAAGGCACTGATATTAGGTAGAGTTGTTGTTTTTTTTTTAATATATAAATGTTGATTAGATTCTGTTGATTGATGATGATCTGGAGATTTTCTATATCCTTATTGATTTTTTGTCAAATTCTATTAGTTTTGGAGAGATGGGTATTGAAGTATCCAGCTATAATAGTGGATCTATTTTTTTTCAGTCTTTGTTTCACATATTTTATAGTTCTATTTGGTGCATACATGCTTATGTTTGCTAGTCTTGGTGGATTGACAGGATGTAATATTTCTCTTTGTCTTTAATAATTTTCTTTGCCAAAGTCAACTTTATCTTGAAATTATATTGCCATACCCACTTTTTAAAAATCAGTGCTTACATAGCATATCTTTTTCTATCCTTTATTTTCAACCTACTGATATAATTATATTTGAAGTGAGTTACTTGTAGAGAGTAAAAAGTTGGGTCGCTTTTTTATCTGCTCTGGCAATCTCTATCTTTTAATTCATGTAATAGACAATTTACACTTAGTGCAATTATTGATATGTTAGTATTCGAGTCTGCATTTTAAAATTCCTGTTTATTCCCTTTGTTTTCATTTTTCCGTTTTCTCTTTTCTGTCTTACTGTGGGTTACTTAACATTTTTTTAGAATTCCGTTTTCACTCAGCTGTAGTGACTACAAGTATTATCTCTTTGCATACATGTTTTAGTAGTTGTTCAGCCTTCCCTGACACCACTCAAGTAGGGTATAGGAGGAGAATAGTAGAAGCATCTCATTACAGACTAACATGGCTAGAATTCTAGTTTTTCCATTACACCTTTGCAGACTTGGGTGGGAATAGAGCCACAATTTTTTTGTGTGTGTGCTCTTCATTTAGGGTAGAACATTTATT
Organism: Tarsius wallacei; assembly: GCA_963574415.1. Taxonomy (NCBI): domain Eukaryota; kingdom Metazoa; phylum Chordata; class Mammalia; order Primates; family Tarsiidae; genus Tarsius; species Tarsius wallacei. Next base: position 5,258 of record CAUYQG010211324.1, on the reverse strand, counting down.
GTCTTAAAACTTTTCCCATAATCCTAGCACTTTGGGAGGCCTAGGCGAGAGGATTGCCTGAGCCCATGGGTTCGAGACCAGCCTGGGCAACATGGTGTGAAACCTCATCTTTACAATTAAAACAAAAAAATTAGCCGGGTGTGGTAGCGCATGCCTATAGTTCCAGCTACTTGGAAGGCTCAGGTGGAAGGATCACCTGCGCCCAGCAGGGTGAGGCTGTGGTGGTCGGGAGCATGCCACTGCACTCCAGCCTGGGTGATGGAGTGAGGCTCCAACTCAAAAAAAAAATACAAACAAAAACACAAAAAAGCTTTTCTGTCTTGGTAGGTTGCTCCTTTCCTGGTCCTATGGTCAAAGAAAGCATCCTTTTCTTGTGCTTTTTGTATGCCAGCTTTAGTATCTGGGGTATGTTAGGCAAAATGAAAATCCAAGGACCTCACCACCACTTTGTTCCTCAGGTCTCACATTTACTAGCCAGTCTCTTTCTTCTCTCCATTTTTCACAGTCATCATATATTTGTGACATATATTTACATATATGTCCAGTTGCTTTTTGTTGTACTTTGAAGGAGAAATAGGGAAAAGTACATCTACTATAACTTATTGGAAGCAGAAGTCTCTTTATTTTTTTAAAATCAGGGTTATATTTATGAGAATTAAATACTGTGTGAAATCCATGGGCCACGGCTGTCACACTGGCTCAGCAAATGTTTGCTATGGTTATCATATTTGTTTTTTTTTTTTTTTAATTAAGAATGATCTTAAATTGTAACTTTTGAGAAGTACATTTATAGTTGGGTCTTAGGAGCACTAAAATTCCTTTCTGATATTCCATTTGGTATTAAAATTCAGGGTCAGAATGGTATTGGAAAGGGCTTAGGAGTTTAGTGAAATAAGCATGTTTCTACTAGTTTTGTGTTTTAGGCATGTTATTTAATCTCTGAGCCTCAGTTTGCTGTTTTGTAAAAGACGTTATTAATACCAATCTTAAAGTATTAGGATGAGGACTGAATGAGATAACTATACAAATACTTATTATAAATTCCACTACCTTCAGATTTGTTATATCACTATACAACTATAAAAACTCAGTGTCTCTAACCATTTATTTGTCAATCAATGTTTACCTGTTACCAGAAATGAAAGCTTTGCCATATAGTATTGTTCTCCAATTTATTGGTATAAAGGTCTAGAAAATGTTACTTTTCAATACAGATGTAAGTGCTGAATTTAGATTGTTGTGATCATTTGAAAAATTTCCCTCCATACTTTCCCTTTCTTTTCAGCATATTAATATACTCAAGTTTCTCCTCTCTACAATAAACAACAAAATATCCCAGTACCTGCATGTTTTCCTAGCCTCTACCCTGCTGAACTTTTTAAAGGTATAATTTATACAAATTGTGCCCATTATTTTCTCTTAAACCCACTGTAATCTCTCCCCTCCCCACTTGACCTCTAAATCATGATTGACTTCTTTTCAGCTACTACCTTACTTAACTTTTTGATTATACAGGCGACAACTTCCTACTTTCAACTCTCTACATTCTCCAGAAAAACAGAACCTGTATGTTATATGTATAGCTATATATATATATCTTCTCTGGTGAATGGCCTTTGTATTTGCTTTAGCAACATAATATCATATCCTTGGGAAGATATGTGATTTTTTAGGGAAGCTAATGTTTTAAATTTTTGTCATTTATAGGTGTTGGAATTTAACTATTTGTCTTTTATAGGTGTTAGAAATGGAGAGAGAGAGAGAGAGAGAGAGAGAGAGAGACTATAAGGTCCCAAGATCTGCAGTCAGCAAGGTGGACACCTAGGAGAGCTGGTGGCATAGTTCCAATCTAAGTCTGAGTCTGAAGACAGAAGATTAGTGTACCAACTTGAAGACAATCAGGCAGAGAGAAAGAATTGTTTCCTACTTACTCAGCCTTTTATGCTATTCAGATCTTCAACAAATTGGATGCAGCCCACTGAGGGCAATCTTCTTTACTCAGTCAGCTGACACAAATGTTAATCATCCAGAAACACTCTCACATATATACCCAGAAATAATGTTCAACCAAATCTGGGTACCTTGTGGCCCAGGAAAGTTTACACATAAAATTAACCACCATACCACATATAGCTAACTAATTAATGATGTCTAGAGCAACCAAGGACCTGGTTTTTTTTAAACTTTTGATTTGGGGTCTCACTCTGTCACCCAGGCTAGAGGGCAGTAGGACAATCACAGTTCACCGCAGCCTTGACCTTCTGGGCTCAGGTGATCCTCTGCCTCAGCCTCCCATGTAGCTGGGACTATAGGCATGTGCCACCATGTCTGGCTAATTTTTAACAGCTGCTTTGATACCAAAAGAAAATGGATGGGAGGGGAGGGGGATGTGTTGGGTATATACTCAACTACTGTGGAAATAATGCTTCTTTTTTTTTTGAGTTGGAGTCTCAGTCAGTTGCCCAGACTGGAGTGCAGTGGCCGCTCCCAGCCACCGCAGCCTCGACCTGCTGGGCTCCGGCAATCCAAGGAGCTGGAATTACAGGCGCGTGCTAGCACACCCGGCTAATTTTTGATTTATTGTAGAGATGAGGTCTCGCCAAGTTGCCCAGGCGGGTCTCGAACCCACGGGCTCAGGCAATAATGCTTCTTATTTGTAGCAGTAAGACTAGTCATGTACTTAGATCCTATATACACTATTTCTACAACCTGTAAATTTTGCTGTTTAGCACAATTACATAGCTTTGATGTTAACCCTTAATAACAATATGCTTTTATTCCAATGAACTCAACACATATGAAAATACAGAAATAATGTATTATTAAATGTCATAAAAAACAAACGTTTAAATCAAAGTTTGCTATCATATGATTGTTCTTAGTGAGCATTTTTGTGTAATTGACACTGAGGGCAAATTTTGGAATCTGAAAATGTCATTAGGTCTCTATTACACTGGTGATTTTTTTTTTCATTGTAGTTCTAAGAACATATGGAATTGGCTATGGATAGCTCATACGATTTCAGTCGACGAAGCTCATGTAATGGAATTCCATCTGAGAAGAAAAACAACTTCCTTGTATCAGAGGATCATGGACAGAAAATCTTAAGTGTACTACAGAATTTTAGAGAACAAAATGTCTTCTATGATTTCAAAATAATCATGAAAGATGAAATAATCCCATGTCATCGTTGTGTGTTAGCGGCATGCAGTGACTTTTTCAGGTACTTTACCTTGTCTATGTCTTAGATCTTATTATACAGAGAATTAAGTTATTTTTTATAACTGTCCTCGCTTTTTTCCTTACAGGAACATACAATAGTAATTTTTCATTCTTAAAAAAAAACTAAGTAGAACCAAAATTACTTGGTGATTTTTAGTAGGATAATTTAAGTCTACTGTTTTTAAAGTATGGGTCTTCCCAGACCAGCACTTCCCAAAGTTCTATGGAACATTAGTTCCTTAAAATGTTTTGGAGAAAAAGAAATTTTTTTTGATCAGGGGTCAGCTTTGTTTGGGAGAATCCCTGTACTGTATCCTTTTAGAAAAATGAACAGGATGAACAAAAATGGAAGCAAATTTTGAAGAAAAGGGCTGAGGGAAAAAAAAATGTTTCAGTAGTATATTTTATCCATGTATTATCCAGAGGAAGGGTTCTAACCCAGAGAATTAAAAAATTTATCTTCTCTTTGGCAAAGATGTTCCTAAAGTAGGGAAAAGTACCCTTTAGCTAAAAAGCATTTCTCAGAGCACCCGGTTTGTTTGAATTCTAAGCAACCTTCTGAATATAATTTGATTTCCCATGTAGATTACCTGAAGAGGATCTAATAGTCATGACATGGCAATAATTGTTATGATGACAGCAGGTTTCTGATTCTGTAAGGTTAAGGGTCAACCACATGACCTTATACTTACTGCAGTAATTGTATAAAGGTATTACCATCCTATGGGGCCCCTTGGTCAACAGACAAGTTTGTCTTGATGTCAACCCTGGTCTTCAGCCCTTCTGGTCATACTGCAATAAACTCAAACCCTAATTGCAATATCTTGCATTATGTAAAGCAGGGTTGAAATCTCCAATAAATACAGCTGATAAAAACAGAATAGAATTTAACATTTGGAAACACAGAAAATGCACGTTGATTTATCTCTTTTTGATCTTTAGCCTTATTTTTCTGCCAACATCTAATTAGACCTCACCCTCACTGCCTATGGAGTAAATCTTACGAGGTGGATTTCATTAAGCAAGCATATATTGATATTCACTACTTGCCAAGCACATACCTGTTCCTGTAGAGTTTCTTGCTTTGAATTTTGAAAGCAATGGCTCTGTGCTGCATCACAGTTTACTGGGACTACAACTGGGACTGAACTGTTTGTCTAATTAGACTTGTCTTCATCTACCTATTTCTTCTCTTAGGTAATCTAAGTTATTCTATGAATTTCACTAGGGCCTTTACTGTTCTTGTACTTGACCACTCTCAAGTTCCATCAGTGTCTTCCCTCCTCTCTTCTAATCCATCTCTTCTTCCATGTGACTCTTTTCTTCCCCCTTATCCTTCATGTGGCCTCTTTATCACGGGAAGCTGTGTAATATTATGTATGGTTAATTACTTGGCTTATTAATACATATGCCCTAAATCTAAATCCCAGCTCTACCACTTATTAGACATGCGACCTTAGGCAAGTTTCTTAATTTCTTTAAATCTCGGTTTCCTCAGTCCCAGCTACTCAGGAGCCTGAGGTAGGAGGATTCCATGAGCCCAGGAGTTCAAGACCAGCCTGGGCAACATAGCATATATATATAGGACCATATATATATAGTACCTCACTCATAGGATTATTATGAGGGTTAAATTAATGTCTAAGTAATGATTAATACAGTACTCACGGTATTAAGTAAATATTAGCTGCTATGATTATTATTATTTCCAAACCTAGCAAAAATTGAAATAGTCTGGTGTGAACACACAACTTGATTTCCCTGTAATGTTTTCATGCTAATAAAATAAGAGGTTCATTTAGGCATTGGGGTCTGCAGGCCTCAACTCTTCTTGTTGAAGTTATTTTATTTTATTTTTTTTTGAGTTGGGGTCTCACTCTGTCCCCCAGACTGGAGTGCAGTGGCCGCTCCCGGCCACCGCAGCCTCGACCTGCTGGGCTCCGGCGATCCTTCCACCTCAGCCTTCCAAGTAGCTGGAACTACAGGCGCGCACTACCACGCCCGGCTAATTTTTTGATTTATTGTAGAGATGAGGT
>CAUYQG010211322.1:0-18108 GCA_963574415.1 Tarsius wallacei | reverse complement strand
AGAACTGAGTACCATATGTTCTCACTCATAAGTGGACCCTGAACATTTACCATAATATTATAAGAAAGGGATTGGCAGTAGCTGGAAATTGCCAGGGGGGTGCACATAACATTAATAAGGCTTTGTGATCTCAAACCAGGCAAAGTGGGGACCAAAGGTAAGTCCAAACTTTACCTGTATGATTACCACTTGTATACCTCACCCTGAATTGTACCCCACACCTTTAAAATAAAAATAAATTTTAAAAAATCATCAAACTGTCCAAGAACGCGTAGTGCCACGGAAAGATACTCATACTATAATCTCAAGTTGAAAACTGTGTGCCCAATTTATTTCAGAATGATACCTACATACTTACAACGACTACCATTTCTTGAGAAGTTACTATACACATGGCACTATGCTAAATGTTGCAAATTAATCCTCTCATCTAATCCTCACAAATGCCCTATAATTTATATATTCCTGTTTTTTAAATGAGGAAATTGAAGCACACAAGGTTAAGAAGCTTCTCGAGAATGGGAGAAAATATTTTTGCCAGACGCGGTGGCTCACACTTGTAATCCCAGCACTTTGGGAGGCGGAGGCAAGAGGTTTATTGCCTGAGCCTACGGGGTTCAAGACCAGCCTGAGCAACATGGTGAGATCCCGTCTCTACAATAAATCAAAAAATTAGCTGGATGTGATGGCCATGCCTGTACTTGGAAGGCTAAGGTGGAAGGATCGCCTGACCCCAGCAGGTCCAGGCTGCGGTGGCCGTAAGTGTGGCCCTGCTCTCCTGCCTGGGCAACAGAGTGAGACTCTGACTCAAATTTGGAAACAAAAAAAGAAAATATATTCAAATCACATATTTCATAAGGGCCTAGGGTCCAGAATATATAAAGAACTTATAACTCAGCAACAAAGAAATCAAACAACCTGATCTTGAAAGTGAGTAAAGAGCTTGAATAGACCTTCCTCCAGAGATGATATGCAAATGGTCAATAAGCACATGGAAAGATAATTTACATCATTGGTCACCAGGGAATTGCAAGTCAAAGCCACAATGAGATACCACTTTACACCCACTAGATGGCTACAATGTTTTTTGGTTTTCTGTTTTGTTGTAAGGGAAAATAACAAGCGGTGGTAAGGATGTGACCGTTCCTCAAAAAGTGAAATGGAATTACCATCATAGAACACACCAGCATAAAATTACCAGCATAGACTATGACTCAGCAACTCCACTTCTAGGGATATACCCAGAAGAACTGAAACAGAGTGTTCCAACCAAAACTTGTACAAGAACGTTCACAGCAGCACTTTTCACAATAGCCAAAAGGTGGAAGCAACCCAAGTGTCTCTTCCTGGCCCGGCACTCAGGGCTCTTTGGCCTCTTCTGTCTAACCCTATCCATGTGACACCCCTCCAGCCGCAGAAGACCCCTGAGATCTGCTCAGATTTAGAAGCTGCACAGAAATCCACACACATCTGGGCACCGAGCGAATGCATAGTCCCTTTCTCCAGAGAAAGCCATTTTTCTGGGTTACCTGGTGGGGGAGTCCCAAAAGGAGCTCCTTGATAGAGCCCTGAAGGACTGACGAGTTTAGTTCTCGGATTCTTTTTCTGCAGAAGAGCCTTGGAACCCCAGGATTTATTCTACAAGTTGCTGAACTTTGAATTCGGGGCAAAGTTTCATATACAAGTATGTTTATTGCAGCTTTGTCTTGTAACAGTGAAAACATGGGAGCAGTCGAAATATCTGTCAGTGGGGACAAGCAAATCTGTCAAGACACATCTGCAGTGGGGCTCGGTGGCTCAGCCTGTAACCTTGCGCCTTGGGAGGCTGAGGTGAGTGGATTGCCTGAGCCCACAGGTTCGAGACCCACCTGGACAACTCGGCGAGACCTCTTCTCTACAGTAAATCAAAAGATTAGCTGGGCATGGTAGCACGCACCTGTAGTTCCAGCTACTTGGAAGGCTGAGGTGGAAGGATCGCCGGAGCCCAGCAGGTCGAGGCTGCGGTGGCTGGGAGTGTGCCACTGCACTCCAGTCTGAGCGATGGAGTGAGACTCCAACTCAAAAAAAAAAAGACATCTGCACACCCTGCTTCAAAAACTAGAGCTCCCTCAAGGCCTGAGGCAGAAACATCTCCACCATCTCCAGGGCTAAAAACAACAGCAACAACAACAGTGGACTGAAAAGCTTAACCATCAACATCCCATTTGAATTGTTAAGTTAACATCAAATACGTGAATGGAGCTACAGTACTGTTTTGATTTGTTTATCTCAATAGCTTTGAGGGTACAAATAGTTTTTTTTGTTGTTGTTGTTTTTGAGTTGGAGTCTCACTCTCTCGCCCAGGCTGGAGTGCAGTGGCCGCTCCCGGCCACCGCAGCCTCAACCTGCTGGGCTCCGGTGATCCTTCCGCCTCAGTATTCCAAGTAGCTGGAACTACAGGCGAGCGCTACCACGCCCGGCTGATTTTTTGGTTTATCGTAGAGATGAGGTCTCGCCAAGTTGTCCAGGCGGGTCTCGAACCCGCGGGCTCAGGCAATCCACTCGCCTCAGCCTCCCAAAGGCGCGGGATTACAGGCTGAGCCACCGAGCCCGGCTACAAATAGTTTTTATGTCCTGTTTTGATCTTTTTTTTTGAAACCATGTGTGCACGTAAATGTGGAAAAAATCTAGTTTTAATAAAATAAGATCAAGACCTAGCTGCAATAAAGAAGCCAAACACATACATATATGCTAATATGTTACAGAAAAAGATAAAACTTCCAACAAAGCTAAATTTTCATTTGAGAGAAAATAAGTCTGCAAAGTTGTTGTTTAAATAAAGATGCCCGCTCTTCACACCAGACTTACAGCATCAAATTTTTTAGAGGAGGGATCAGGCTTCTATACTATAAAGTTCCTTGGGTGATTTTTGTTTTTTTGGTTTTTTTTGAGTTGGAGTCCCATTCTGTTGCCCAAGCTGGCACAATCACGGTTACTTCAGTCTCAACCTGCTGGGCTCAGGTGATCCTTCCGCTTCAGCCTTCCAGGTAGCTGGGACCACAGGTACACACTACTACACCCGGCTCATTTTTTTTTTTTAATTGTAAAAACGAGGTCTCGCCATGTTTCCCAGGGTGGTCTCAAACTCCTAGGTTCAGGCAATCCTCTCACCTCGACCTCCCTAAATGCTGGGTTTAGAGGTGTGAGCCACTGCTCCAGACCTCCTTGGGTGATTCTAACAAACCCCTCCTATCTGTCTCTACCCCCCTCCATCACACACACACACACACACACACACACACACGACAAAGTTAGTTCACTGGCTTTATCTCTGCCTTTTACTGGATTCCCTTAAGCTGGGAACCTCATCTGGGAACCTCAATTTCTTTATCTGTTATATGGGAAGAGTGGGAATGAGAGAAACACCTATGTCGGCGAACTTTGCAGGGATCTGGTTAGAGAAAGTGTATGATAGACCCAGCCCAGCTAGTGGAGCATGAGAGGGCCCTGGACACAATCAGAGAGGACTCGGGGATCACTCCCATTGGATGCAAACCCTCCCCCACCATTTATCAACTGTGACATTCAGCTAGATCCTTCACCTTCTTCAGCGCCAATGGTACCTACCTCCTAGGGGGTTTTGTGAGAATTAAATGGCACAATCGACCCTAAGTGCTCAGCTCTTAGTAGGTACTAAAATAGCAAGCATCACTGATAAATGTTGGCCCCCCTTCTTCCAAGGAAAAGGATGGGTGGTCAGTGGGAGTTGCTGAGGACGGGTGCACCTTTGCCCCCAACTTCCTAAATCCAAGGTATAAATATCATGCTCCATACACTTCAGGTGGCTCCAAGGCCACCTCATCTTGTCCCCAGCTTTGTCAACAGAAAGGGAGGCAAGGAAGGAATGACAAGAGAATTGCAGCACGGTGAGCAACCCAGTAGCTGCTGAGATCCTGTCAAGTTTCACACTCCTAGAATTCAAGAGTGGAAGCAGTTATGGAAAATGACCACAGACCTCAGAGTGGTCTGAGCCTGAGGGCTGTAAAGGACAGGCTGGGAGGACGTGTGTCCCAAGGTTCAGATTCATGGTCCGCTTCACCCTTGAGATAGTCTGCCCAAAGAAGGTTACACCATCAGTCCCAGAGATACTGAAAAAGGATGTGGTTCCTCACCAGGCTCACAGTTGTGTCCTCTTTGCCAAAAGCACGCACATGGGACCCGTGTGTCATTAATATACAGTGTAATTAATATACAATAACGCACTTAATAAGGATGTTTCAGATTGCATATATGACAGCAGTCCCGTGAGATTATATGGGACTGTCCTATGCAGGTGCATCATTTTTAAAAAATCATTAATGCTGTATCTTTTCTATGTTTAGATACACAAACACTTCACTTTGTTAAATTGCCTACTGTATTCAGGACAAGTTTGTAGACCAAAAGCAATGGGCCAGACCTACAACCTAGGTGTGTAGTAGGCTACACCGTCTAGGTGTGCACAAGTACACGTCATGGTGTTCACACGACAGAATCTCCTAAGGACACATTTCTCAGAATGTATCCCTGTGGTTAAGCCACATATGACTGAATATCTACTTTTTTCTAAATCTTGCAGTAGTCTTGTGAATCACAGGCACTGGGGTTTGTGTTAAAAAGCATCAAACGGTCGGCTGGGTGCAGTGGCTTAAGCCTATCATCCCAGCACTTTGGGAAGCCAAAGTGAGAGGATTGTCTGAGCCCAGGGGTTCGAGACCAGCCTGGGCAACATGGTGAGACCTCGTCTCTACAATAAATTAAAAAAATTAGCCGGGTGTGGTGGTGCGCAGCTGTGGTTCCAGTTACTTGGAAGGCTGAGGCGGAAGGATCACCTGAGCTCAGCAGGTCAAGGCTGTGGTGACCGTGAGCGTGCCCCTGCACTCCAGCCTGGGGGACAGTGAGACTCCAACTCAAAAAAAAAAAAAGCATCAAATTGTCAACACCAACATTTCCAGCGTAGTGTAAAATATTTCCAGTCTTGCATCCTTCTTCTGGTCTTTTTGAATCACCGAGGGAGCCTCACCAACTGGGTGTGACCCAGGGTCTCCGATCCGGGGACCGACCCAGCCAGCCCCGCATAACCCGCGACTCCACGGCCAGCAGAGGGGAGCCCGGGCCCCGCACCCGACGCCCGACACCCTGCTGGCACCAGCCCAACAAAAGACGCGGGAGACGGGGGCTGCGGCCGGGTCGGCTGGGAAACGCGGCCGCCAGGCAGCCCCGGGCCGGGCCGCGCGCCCTTGTCCCCGGAGTGAACCCTCCGTCTCCGCGCCCGGCGGATGGCGGGGCGCGCGGCCGCGGCCCCTCTTCTCCCTCTCTTTAAAGAGAAGGGCGCGATTGTGCGGATTTCACAGTCTGAGCACAGCTGAAAGGGAGAGAATGAAGCCTCCCTCACGGCTCTTTTCAAGGGGGCCGAGGCTGCGATGCGCCTTCATTCAGAATATATGGAGCCTTTGTGCGTCGGGGCCCGGCAGCCTCCGCGGCCCCGCTCCCCGGCTGACTCTCTTGACAGTGGAAACCGACAGTCATTGACACGGGACCCGCTCCCGCCCGCGCCCGGGTGGCAGGGCCGCCGCCTCCGCGCGCCTGGGAACCGGCGCCCCCGCCCAGGCGCGCATTTGTGCACCTGAGAGCGCGCGGCGCGGCGGCCGCCTGCCCTCGCAGCCCCGGGCCATCCGTTTCGCCCCGGAGCCGGGGGGCGGGGGCGGGGGGCTGTCGGGGGGCGCGCGGCCCCCGCATGTGTTGCTAATCAAAGCCCAGCCGGCGGCTCCACCCCCGAGCTCGCGGCGGGGGGCGCCGCCGGGCGGGGCGGGCGGGGGAGGTCCCAGGGCCGGCCGAGGTGCGCCGGTGGGGGCGTCTCCATCTCCGATCGCGGGGCGTCTGCCCTTCGGAAGGGGGCGGGGGGACGTAGGCAAAATACCTCAACCTTCCTCCGTGGGAACTGTCCCCGCGAGGTTGAAATTTAATTTTTTTTTTTTTTTTGGTCTGAGACAGATGAAATCTGAAATCTGGCCCGAGCGGCTGGAGCCTGCCCTTGGTGAGGCTGTGCTTCGTTTTCGAGCGTTATTTTTTTATTTTTTGTCACTCACTCCAGGTTGGATGATGGATGCCGGTAAGCGTGTTGTATCATTTATGTTGTAATGCAGCTTAATAATCTCCCCTCCCAAGCAAAAAATTATGTCCCTTAGAGAGACGGAAAAATTTGTTCCCGTAGACTCAAACCTTTGGTCTTAATAAAATAATTAAAGAAATCGAGCTTTGACAATAAAGGGAGGGTGGGTGGGGACTAATCTGACAGCTTGCTGATGAGACTCCAACTACCCTTGTCGTCTTCCTCCTCTCTCTTCTGGTGGTGGTAGAATGTGTGAGTGCAGGCCGGGCTCGGTGGCTCAGCCTGTCATCCCGCGCCCTGGGAGGCTGAGGTGAGTGGATTGCCTGAGCCCGCGGGTTCGAGACCCACCTGGGCAACTTGGCGAGACCTCATCTCCACAATAAATCAAAAATTAGCCGGGCCTGGTAACGCGCGCCTGTAGTTCTGGCTCCTTGGAAGGCTGAGGCGGAAGGATCGCCGGAGCCCTGCAGGTCGAGGCTGCGGTGGCCGGGAGCGTGCCACTGTCCTCCAGTCTGGGCGACGGAGTGAGAGTCCAAAAAACAAACAAACAAACAAAATGTGAGTGCACACGGAGGTTTGAATGAAGGTTGATTTTTAAAAATCATCTTTCTCCCAGGGTCAGCATTAAAGGGATGTTCTTGTTTTGAGTTCTGTGGCAGGAAGGTCAGTTATGGGATCCGTAATGACTGAAGTAAGCCAGTGCGGTGGTTCAGTGCCAGGTTGAGGAAGCCTCCGCTGTGGGCTGTTGCGGTGTTCAGAGTGGGGATCGGTAGGAGGGTCACCGGCATCAGACAGCAAGAAGAAGCCCCCAGAAGCAGGCACTTCCATCTGTGGGCAGATCCCTACGATCAAGGATGTAGGAGCAAGTTTCAAGGCCCCAGGGCCCAGATGGCAGGCCCCAGCTAGGATAAGAGGCCTTGTCAAGGCAGTGGAAGAGGGTGCTTAAGCCCAAAGACTTGCCCTGGGCTCAAATTCTGGAGCTACTACTCACCACTATGTGGCTGTGGACGCAGGAATCCCCCTTCCTGTGCCTCAGTTTCCTCCTCTGTAAAATAGGGGCAATGATACACCTACCTCTCAAGTTGTAATAGCCCACAAATGATGGAACACAGGTTAGCTCTTGATTGGGCCACTAATTTCAAGGATGGCTGCCATTTATTAAGCACTCCGTGTTAAATGAGCACGTTTCCATAGATCACATCTTTCCATCATCTCAGGAACCATACCAACGGATATTAATAGCCCCACTTTACAGATAAGGGAACTGAGGCTTAGAGAGAAACAAAGAGGTAAAGAAACTAGCTCTATGGTACCATTTCTAAGGGCAGGGATGCAATTTTAAGTCTTCCTGGGAGCCAAAAACAAGGAAACAATATGGTCAAGAGTGATATGGGAGGGTAGGGTTAAGACGAAGGCACTTTCAACCCTTTTAAGAGGGGTCTTAAAGATGGTAGTGCCCAGAAAAGTTAAGAGGCTCATCTCTGGCATCAGAATGTCCTGGGTTCAAATCCCATCTCTACTACTTACCAGCCCACTGACCTTCCACAAATTCCTTAACCCCAACATAAGCCTCAGAGTCCTTATCTGTTAAATGGGCGTAATACTAGTCCTTGCCCATGAGGTTATTAGCCAAGAGTAAATCAAACAATGCACATCTACTTAGCTATTGTTATGAGGCAACAAAGTTGCCCCACCTTGATTTGAAAGGTGCCAATATTTGGCCCATCAGTAACAAAGTAACAAATCCTTTCCCACTGGTATTTCAACTTCCAGCGCTAGAGGTTTATTGTCTAGAATGCTACATTTTGCATGCCAGTTTCATCACCCTACCTCATTTTTTCCTTTCTCTTGAGACTCAAGATATAGTTACTGGCCGAGTGGGAAGCGGATTTCCTTGCATCCCAATTCTCACCCCTTCATCTCTCTCCAGAAGTCGTTTCTGAGCTCATGTTTTGGTCGAGATCATCTGCCCTTCCTAGCACTTAGCAGCTCTCCAATTATGCGTTCCACTCTTGTCTTCAATGTAACCTCATGGGCAAGGACTAGTATTATGCCCATTTAACAGATAAGGACTCTGAGGCTTATGTTGGGGTTAAGGAATTTGTGGAAGGTCAGTGGGCTGGTAAGTAGTAGAGATGGGATTTGAACCCAGGACATTCTGATGCCAGAGATGAGCCTCTTAACTTTTCTGTGCACTACCACCTTTAAGACCCCTCTTAAAAGGGTTGAAAGTGCCTTCACCTTAACCCTACCCTCTCATATCCACCTTGTCTATGTTTACGTACACCCCATTCCCAGCAAGGAGCCTCGTGAGTGCCCAGATTGTAGCCTTGAATTCCATTTCCCACTTAAAGGGACCAGTGCTCCTTTGGAGAAATGGCTGATCTCATGTCTAAAGCAGGAAATGTATAAGATGACCTGGATCATCTTTTACCAGAAAGCAGAGGTTTTCTAAGATTAGTGAAGCCATGTCGTAAAAGACAGGAGCGAACTTAAAAAATCTCACATTGGCCCACATTGGTGGCTCACACCTATAATCCCAGCACTTTGGGAGGCCAAGGTGAGTGGATTGCCTGGGCCCATGAGTTTGAGACCAGCCTGGGCAACTTGGTGAGACCTCATCTCTACAATAAATCAAGAAAAAATTAGTCGGGCATGATAATGACACATGCCTGTAGTTCCAGCTACTTGGAAGGCTAAGGCAGAAGGATCGCCTGAGCCCAGCAGGTCGAGGCTGTGGTGACTGGGAGTGTGCCACTGCACTCCAGCATGGCCAACAGAGTGAGACTCAGATTCAAAAATAAAAATTAAAAAATTAAAAATCTCACATCGGCCAATGAGAGGACCATTCACACATCAACAAGATAGTCACTGGAATGGATTACAACACATAAAATATGATCAGAGCTATGAGATCATTGAACTTTGGAGAAGGCTATATAACCAACTCATTCTTTTGAAAAATGGTTAACTAAAGAGGAAGGTCCAGACATTCCTCCTCCCTTTCACACACTAGCTGTGCCTCAGGGCAACCAAATAGTTGATGGAGAGTTTTTCTTTGTAGAAGTATCAGGGCTGATCAAGGAGTGGAAAATGACAGAATTAGGATATCACTATTTTGCAACCCCTAATGAAGTCATGGATCTAGGAATTGAGCACCCACGGCTTTAAAACATCACCCAGAGAGAGACAACCAGCTCGTAAGTGCCCTGTGGTGGAATAATAGAATGCCATTTTTAAAACTGTCTTTTCAAAGGTAAAAACTTGATCTGACCAAGCCTCTAGATCTAACCATTTACAAGAAGTACAGGGGGTAAGGGAACATGTTAAATTATTTCATAACGTTGCAGATTCCAGGAAAACACATAGACAAAAATTTTACTCTTCTTTTTTCAACAAATATATTGGAAGAAAAAAAAAAGGGAGAGGAGGAAGGAAAACCTAGACACTAAAATAAACCTTGAGAGACATATCAACAGATCACAATGGACCATCTTTTCATGCTAATTTCAACCCTATTGTGTTACTTTATGAGACAAATTTAAAATTAAAATTTTAAAATTAAATCAAGAAAATTTTAACATTGCTTGAATATTTAATGACTAAGCAATTACTGTTGATTTTTCAATGGGATAAGGATAGTATGCCTTTTTTTAAACAAGAATTGCTTATCTTTTAGATATACATGCTAAAATGTTTCTAAATTAGATAATATAGTGCATGAATTTTGCTTCAAAATAATTCTGGAAAAGAGGAGAAATGGGTGGGCAGTGGTTTAAGTGTAACAAGATCAGATGTGAGTTGATCTTTGGCGAAGCGGGGAAGGGTAAGTGGAGGTTTTATTTTATATATATAATTCTTTTTTGTATATGTTTGAAATTTTCCATAATAAAAAGGTGGAAAACTTGCAAGCATTAGTTTCTGTCAGTTAGAAGGGACATTTGGGAACCAGGAAATGCCTATAAAAGGCAAAACCAAAGCATTCTATTCACTTATGGCTGATTAATTAAAGAATGTGTCCGTTTATGTCAGCGCATTTACTCGAATTGTCTGTTTTCTCTGCTGGAATGTGAGTCCCACGGGGACAGAATCTTTGCTTTGTTCACCGGTCATCCCAAGTGCCCACCATTGTGCCTGGAACCAAGTAAGTCATCTGTAAATGCTTGTTAAATGAATGCTTCTCACATGGAAAGCTAGGACTAATATGTCCATTTTACAGATGAGAACACTGAGACAGAGCGCACTAATGCTCTTGCCCGGGGTCAGATAGCTTGTTAGTGTGGTGGGGGCGGGGGAGCGGGAAATGCTGGGACACTCACCCAGTGTCTCTGTTGCTCCCCGCTGAGTGTCTTTTAATCAGGGCATTGGACTGGGCATGGTGGCTCAGCCTGTCATCCCAGCACTTTGGGAGGCCGAGGTGAGAGGACTGCCTGGGCAACTTGGCGAGACCTCATCTCTCCAATAAATCAAAAAAACCAGTCAGCCATGGTGACGTGCTTCAATCATTCCAGTTACATGGAAGGCTGAGGCGAAAGATCACCTGAGCCCAGCAGGTTGAGGCTACCATGGCAGTGAGCATGCCACTGCACTCCAGCTCCAGCCTGGGAGACAGAACAAGACTCCAACTCAAAAAAAAAAAAAAAAAAAAAATCAGAGTATTGTAACACGGTAGAGGAAGCTAAACCAGGCCTGCAGGTTGTGGCATTTATAAATATATACTCACTGTCCTTGAGTAACTGCTCTCGTGGAAAAGATTCAGGTGACAGTAACAGCTCACATCTTGAGGTTGACATTTTACCACAATTAACTCATTTAATGCTTACCACAAGATGGATTTCACTATTACCCCCAGAAACAGAGGCACAGAGAATGCACATTCTGACCCTACAGCCAAACCCTTAATCCCTGCATTAGACCCTTCTGCATTAGACCAGTGAAAAAATAAAACTCTACTGAAGCATTTGGCTAGGGACTGGCGCTTCTGGCTAAAGATAGCACCGTGTGCAGGTCTGCCGTGTGGACTCAGAGGATGGGCCATGCCCATCTGACTGGAGACCCTGAAACGGGGCCTGCAGAACCACACTGCCTTCAACGATCCTGATCTCTTAACTGAGGGAGTCAGAAACCCTGTAGTAAACCTACCCAGCCACAAACTCCCCATTGGGTTCTAGACAGGCCCCTTTCCCTATCTGGGCCTCAGTTTCTCCATTAAAACCAACCAAAAGAGTTGGACTAGACAGATGTCCCCAAAGAACACCGCATACTTTGACATCCTTCCATTCGACAATGAGATTCTCTGATCCCACCAAGGGAGCCTCTGGAGTGTCCGGCATGTCTCGCCATCAAGCCGTTGCAGGCTCATTTTCAACCCCTCATAGATGTCTCTTACAAATTATCCAGGGTCATGGATTACTTTAAATACAAAAGCTTAATTTCCTCTGCTTGGCTACTGTTATAAGCAATGATCAAAAGAAGTCAAGGAACAAACCCAGTTGGCTGGAGAGAGAATGGCGGGGAGGCGCTGGGGCCCTTCCCTCCCTCTATCCCTCTGATTTGGAAACCTTTTGGGGCCTGCAATTCGCTGCTGCGCCAGGCAGCACTGAGATGAATCATAACATTTTGGGCCCTCAAAGAAAGGGAGAAGAAAGGGGGCGAAGGCCAGGGAGAGGGAAGGCTCAGTGTTTTCTCGGTTAAATACATGTTTTCATTGCCGTGTGATGGGCCGGGAGCAATGAATGGCTGTGATTTAGTTATCTTTTGGATGGATGATTTTAAATGCTTGTTGGAAACGGCTTTCATGAAGGGATTCTTCCAGCCGGGGCACAGAGTGGAAGTCTTTGGTAGGGGAGGGCTGCTGGTCTTTCAGAGTTTGTAAAAGCTAGGGGCTTTGAGATTCCTGGTGCAGGCATTCCGTTTCTATGTTTTCGACTGGCACATGTTCACTTTTCAGACTGTCATCAGACGCCTGGTCAGGAGCACAGAGAACAGAGCAGGGGAGAGAGGGAGGGAGGGAGGATGTGGGGGGGTGGGGAGGCGTGACTGTCAGCTCTCCTAATCCGTGCTGTGTTTATTCGGGGCCTGCTGTTTTGTGTGGCTTCCAAAATTCACATCGGAATTTAATCCCCAAAGCAAAAGAGGTAGGAGGCAGGGCCTTTGGGAGGTGATTAGGTCGTGTGGGCTCCACCCTCGTGGATGGGATTAGTGCCCTTAAAAAAGGGCCAGGGAGTGAGTTTGGCCTATTTTTGCCCTTTTGTCCTTGGCCATGTGAGGACATGGCATTTCTCCCTTCCAGAAGACACGGTCACAAGTCACCATCTTGGAAGCAGAGGGCAGCCCTCACCAGGCATTGAGCCTGCCAGCACCTTGATCTTGGACTTCTTAGCCTTCAGAGCTATGTGAAGTAAATGTCTATTAGTTATAAATCACCCAGTTGTGATATTTTGGTATATCAACACAAACGGCGTAAGATAGGACTTACATGTGCCCAGGACTAGTACCCAGAGGAAAGGAGAATCATGAAGGGTGACCAGTGCTAGATGAATGACTAAAACCACCATTCTTGCCAGGCACAGTGGCTTATTCCTGTAATCCCAGCACTTAGGCGATTGAGGTGAGAGGATTGCCTGAGCCCAGGAGTTCAAGACTAGCCCGGGTAACATGGCAAGACCTCGTCTCTACAATAAATTTAAAAATTAGCTGGGCGTGGTGGTGTACACCTGTGGTTACAGCTACTTGGAAGGCTGATGCGGAAGGATTGCCTGAGCCCAGGAGGTCGAGACTGCCGTGAGCTGTGATTGTGTCACTGCACTCCAGCCTAGGCAACAGAGTGAGACTCCAACTCATAAAACAAAATCAACAAGCACACAGAATCCACCACTCTGTCCAACTGTCCCTGGGTAAATTGGGTCATCTTTCAAGTTTTGCTCAACCACGCCCACCCGCCTCAGCCATCAGCAGTTTAGCTGTATCTCCTGTTATCTGAGTGGCACCAGGGAGAAAAACTGGATTTGCCCTGGGTCTGGGGCCCAGTCCTCTCCTGCTGTAGGACCTCACAGTCTGCCTGAAAGCTTTTAAGGCAACTCGATGCCTGAGGATAAGGTCCAGAGTTCCTCATGCATTGAGGCCATCCCTCAGTTCAGGCTCCATGAGTAGCATCTGATATCTGTTTTTATTTTTGAATGTTTTTTGTAGAGACTAGGTCTCACTATGTTGCCTAGCCTGGCCTCAGACTCCTGGGATCAAGCAATCCTTCTGCCTCAGCCTCCCAAGTGCTGGGATTACAGACACGAGCCACCACACCTGGCCAATATCTATTATCTCGCTTCATTCTTATAACAACCATCTGAGATCAGTGCTGTTATTATCCACATGATGCATATGAGAAAATCAAGTTCCAGAGAGGTCAAAAATGGCTTGCCCAAGGTCAGAGTCAGTAGAGCACCGACCTAGAGCCAATATCCTTGAATGCTGGGCAATGCCACCCGGTCTATTGTTCCTGATCTCCCTTATAAAACCCATTTGCTCCTCTTGGGTATCCAGTCACCTGCACAGTCCTGTGCTGTCCTGTTCCATTTGTTGAAGTTTCTTCCTTCCCACCTCCCTCTTCCTGGAAAGGGATGTTAGTCCTCCAAGACATGCTTGGAAGTTCCCCACCCCTATCAGCCGTGGCAGTGTGATCTCTCTTTTCTCCAACTCCTGCACTCTGAAGCTTCCCCAGGTGACACTACCAGATCTCTCCATGAGGGGATGTGTAGCACCCTGCCTCTTTCTCCACCAAACTGGAGAATTCTTTGGAAAATTTTCTAATTTTTTGCATATAGGACTCCAAGAGATTTGCCAAGTTCATAGGAGGGGATAGTCATAAATCTCAGAAGCACTCTTCACAAGAGCCAAAAGTGAAAACAACCAAAATGCCCATCAATGGATGATGAACTGGTAAATAAAATGCGGTGGTGTATACATGCAATGAACTATTACACAACCACAAAAAGAAAGTCCCGAGACGTGCTACAACATGGGTGAACCTTGAAAACATTGTGCTAAGTGAAATAAGCCAGACATAAAAAGATAAACCCTGTATGATTCCACCTGCATGAGGTACCCAGAGTAGTGAGATTCATAGAGACAGGAGGTCGTATGGCGGTTGCCAGGGTGTGGGGGGGGGGGGGGAGGAGTGGGGAGTTAGGGCTTAATGAGTCCAGGGTTCAGTTTGGGATGATGAAAAAGATATGGAGATGGAGGGCAGGGATGATTCCACGACATTGTGAATGTGTCTCATGCCATTGAATTGTGCACTTGAAAATGGTCTGAATGATCAATTTTGTGTTATGTGTATTTTGCCATGAAGAAAGGAAGGAGAAGAGAAGGAGGGAGAAAAGGAAGGAGGGAGGGAGGAAGGGAAGAAGAAATAAAGAAGAAAGCAAAGGGAGCCAGAAAAGGAGAGACGTGCTCATGAGAAGAGCAGAGAGCCTAAGAAAGATGAATGGGAAATAATTTTCTTTTCTGTACCATCCCCCTCAGTCCTAAGATAGTAGTAGAACTAAAAAAATTCACAAAGAGCAGTTAGCAGCCCCAGGAGTGGTAGAGTGTATTCCTGTGTTATCCCATCTGCCCGCTTTCCTGGGAACCTGTGAATTAACCGGACGCCTATGAAGCCCATGGTACTGGAAGCGTTGCAGTTGCAGCAGATACTCACCCCACCCCACACAGGCCAGGACAAACCTCCAAAGGCTGCACGACCATTACCGCATTGTCCCTCCACCTCGAGCCTCCCAGGTACAGTGAACTTCTCGGACCCTAACTCCTTTAGAAAGCAAGCCGCTGGCCAGGCTCGGTGGCTCAGCCTGTCATTCCAGCACTTTGGGGGGCCGAGGCGAGTGGATTGCCTGAGCCCGCGGGTTCGAGGTCTGCCTGGGCAACTTGGCGAGACCTCGTCTCTACAATACATCAAAAATTAACCAGGCGTGGTAGCGCATGCCTGTAGTTCCAGCTACTTGGAAGGCTGAGGCGGAAGGATCGCCGGAGCCCAGCAGGTTGACACTGGGGTGGCTTTGAGCGTGCGTGCCACTGCACTCCCACATCCCCCATCACTCGATGGCATGAGACTCCAACTAAAAAAAAACAAAAAAAAGAACGAAAGAAGAAAATCACCCAGGCTGGGCACTGTGCCTCACACCTGTCATCCCAGCACTTTGGGAGGCCGAGGTGAGTGAATTGCCTGAGCCCGCGGGTTCGAGACCTGACTGGGCAACTTGGCGAGATCTCATCTCCACAATAAAATCAAAAAAATTACCCAGGTATGGTAGCATGCACCTGTAGTTCTGGCTACTTGGAAGGCTGAGGCAGAAGGATCGCCACAGCCCAGCAGGTCGAGGCTGTGGTGGCCGTGAGCGTGCCACTGCACTCCAGTCCGGGCGACGGAGTGAGATTCCAACTCTAAAAAAAAAAAAAGAAAGAAAGAAAGAAAGAAAGAAAGAAGGAAGGAAAGAAAGAAAGGAAGGAAGGAAGGAAGGAAGAAAGAAAGAAAGAAAGAAAGAAAGCCGCCTGTCCCGAGTTTGAATTTCCTGTTTTCCTCAGAAGTCCCAACTCTTCTGAGCACCTTGTGACCCTCTCCGTCTGCATGAGCCTGTTTCCTCGTCCCCTTCATGCTGCCAGCTTCACAGACACGCTGTAAGTGACAGAACGTTGTGGAATGTAAAGAAGTGTCCAAACATTACGTCTCGCTCCCGGGTTCTACGGTGGGCTCTGGGGCAAAGCCTGCCGTCTACTAAGAATAGATGGGGTTACCTGGCCTTCCAAAATGCTCTTTATACCCCAATACACGAATGAGCAGAATCAAGCCGGAGCCCTCGGCCTCACAAAGTGCTCTTTGTCCATTTATTTTACGTGAGCCATTTAGTTTTAATTTACGATCATATTTCATCACCGACTAACAAATGGCCTGCCATACATTTCTGAAAAGTGATGGGGTCCTAGTAATGTGAGACCTCATTCTGGCCCTGGGTTTAGAAATCTGGGTTCTGATACGTACAGGGAGACCGTCAGACTTTCGGGAGAGATTTTTACAATCTATGAATGAGTCATATGTGAAATGATCAAGTTTCTTTTCAATGGTCTCGAAAACCAAGATAAATTTCACAAAGGTTTGCTGTATCCCTAGACCTGGGGCTGGGTGACCTGTGTCATTACATCCTCGAAAGACATGTTCCCCGCAATCCCTCAAGATACTTAAGAGTCGAGTGCAGTTCAGACTAGTAGGGTTGATCTTTCATTCTAAGGGACTACTTTTTAATTTCTCACCTAACTTCTAGAAGGTTTTTTTTTTTTGGCTATAAAACACTATCACGGGTGTCAAAGCGGCACAAAATATTAACTATGCCTTAATGATGCCTCTGAACATACATCTGAGGGCTGCAAAAAGAGAGACCACATTACAGAAGAGTAAACTGAGACCTTAATAAAAGAAAATGTCAGAGATTCCCCTTTCCTTCTAAAATAGCTGTAAGTCAAAGTTAGAACTCTGTCCCCCTCTGTGTCACTGTCAGTGAGGGCAGTAATTAACCACCAGACCATACTGTAACACGAACTCTACCAAAGGGGTCTCCGTCCACCTACACACTTTTATGACTCAGGAGGGCTTCACTGAATGCCATGTTTTAAATGGTTTTTTGCTCATGAAATACAAGGACAAGTAGAACTGGCTCTCTATAGTCTGGCTAACCCGGCAGTCAGGGTTGTGAAAGTTTCTGTAATATTCATCTGTGACTAGTCATCAGAGACTTGAACCGAATCAAGAATTTTTTTTATAACTGCCTTGATAACACTCCCAGGCCCGTCTTGCCAAAGGCAAATCACGTTTATTACCTTGTGAACTAAACCGACTTTTTAAAAGTTTGAACTCGTGGCAAACCTACACATGTCTCAAAGCTTAAAAAAAAAAATCACAGCCTCCAAATATTCCTGGAACTGTTATGTCATTGGGTAAAACATCCACCTTCATTCGTTCAATTGGCACTGGGCTGACTGAGCACCTACCGTGGGCCATGCATGGTTCTAAGCCCTGAGGATGTCATTCAGGACATTCTGGACGCAACAGAACAAAACTTGGCCCTGGTTGGCCTTCTGTCTCTGTTCTGGCTACTAATGCCTGCCTTGGTTTACAGATTGTCAAGTGCAGCTTAGAAAGACATCAGTGGCCCAGCACCGCGGCTCATGCCTGTGGGCACCTTGGGAGGTGGAGGCGAGAGGATTGCTTGAGCCTGGGGGTTTGAGACCAGCCTGGGCAACTTGACAAGACCTCGTCTCTACAATAAATAAAAAAATTAGGCAGGTGTGGTGGTGCATACCTGTAGTTCCAGTTACTTGAAAGGCTGAGACGGAAGGATCACCTGAGCCCAGTAGGTCGAGGCTGTGGTGGCCATAAGTGTGCCACTGCACTCCAACCTGGGTGACACAGTGAGACTCCAACTCAAAAAAAAAAAGTCATCAGTGACCAGGCTCAGTGGTTCATGCTTATAACCCCAACACTTTGGGAAGCCAGAGTGGGAGGATCACTTGAGCCCAGGAGTTCGAGACCAGCCTGGGCAATATAGAAGATCTTGTTTCTATTTTTTTTTTTTTTTAAGCCATCAGTGACCAGGTTATACCTGAACTCAGTAACTTGGGTATCTCACTTAGTACTCTTTGGTGGGAACACCGAAATCAAAGGAGGGCTGTAGCCAGCACAATCTATGTGTGAAGAAAGTATGACGATGGGGTTGGAGGATTGTCTTGTTGTCTAGAAAGGACACTATTTTTTTTTTTTTATCAAGATGGCATGTTAAAAGATTAATAAGCCAGGCTCGGTGGCTCAGCCTGTAATCCCGCGCCTTTGGGAGGCTGAGGTGAGTGAATTGCCTGAGCCCGCGGGTTCGAGACCCGCCTGGGCAACTTGGCGAGACCTCATCTCTACAATAAAAGTCAAAAATTAGCCGGGCGTG
>CAUYQG010211321.1:0-28575 GCA_963574415.1 Tarsius wallacei | reverse complement strand
CACTCTGTTGCCCAGCCTGGAGTGCAGTGGCACGCTCACAGCCACTGCAGAGCCTTGACCTGCTATAGGCTCAGGTGATCCTTCCACCTCAGTCTTCCAAGTAGCTGGAACTACAGGTGCGTGCTACCATGCCTGGCTAATTTTTTGATATAGTGTAGAGGCAAGGTCTCAACAAGTTGCCCAGGCTGGTCTCGAACCCCTGGGCTCAGGTAATCCTCTTGCCTTGGTCTCCCAAAGTGCTGGGATTATAGGTTTGAGCCACCACACCCAGCCCCATATGTTCTTTTATTGGTAGCCATCACTTCTATCTGTTCACAATTCTTTTTATCACCCCAGACAGATACTCTGACCATTAAGCAACAACTCCACATTTTCTTCTCCCTCTAGCCCATGGTAACCCTCTATTCTATTTCTGTCTCTATGAACTTGCCTGTTCTAGATACCTCATATAAGTGGAATTATCTAATAGGTGTCCTTTTGTGTCTGGCTTATTTCATTTAGTTGCTGTAAGTTCTTAACTTATATACTGACTCATTAGATACCCACAACTGGGAGCTTGGTGTTTTTTAGCCCCACTTTACAAATAAAGAAGCCGAGCACAGAGAAATTAGGCAGTTTACCTAAGATCACTTAGCTGGTAAGGAAGGTGCTAGCAGCCAGCTCCTATACTCTAAACCTGATGTTGCACCTTCCTTCGCTAAACTGTCTTGGCTCAAGCCAGCCCCCAAAAGGCAAACACATATAATCAAGAGTGTTACCTCCTTCCCATGAAGCCCCACACTCCTCTAGATATGGGGCAGCTGGGCACCCTGAACCTGATGCATTCACTCATTCCCTGTGCCGGCCCATGCTGGGCCCTGGGGAAACAGGTAAACCCCCGTCCAATAATGAGAGAAAAGTTTTAGGGGGTTTCACTCAGGCTAGGAGTCAAGAAGAGAAGTACTTTAGGAAAAAATGCCCTTGCAGCCAAGAACAAAGGCTAGCAATCCAGCAGGTAGTGTTTAGAGGTGGGGAGGAAGGAAGGGTAGTAGTCACTGGTTATTTGCTGTGAGTTCACTGTAGGAATAGATCTCAGTTTACCAATTCACTTTCCTGCTTATAACCTTTAGTATGTGCCTAGGATAGAGACTGTGGAAAAGCTGCAGTGATCTCATTCTTGCTAGAGTCTACCTGTGTCCTGTGAGAGGGCACATGCCTAGAGATGAAACTGATGGGGCTGAAGCTAGGTGATGTTCTTGCTTTAGAAAGTCATGCCAAACAATTTTCCAAAGTGTTGGTGCAAATTTACACTCAGAACCAAGAAGCAGAGATTCTATTTTTTTATTTTACAAAGAAATATTCCCCCCATCCTCTCTGTACCATCACCCCCCATTCTCCACTCTGCATGGCCCAGGCCATGCCTAGCAGCAGGTAGAAACTCAGGTTGAGACTACCTGAGAAGCCTCAAGCACTTTGGCCCATAGATACAATAAACAAGTGACCCTAGTCTCCAGGACCAGAAGGAGCATGGCCACATTTGCTCATGGCTATAAATAGGACCCTGAACCAGGAGCAGGCCCCGCTGACAGGATTGATGATGTGGTCATGTCAGCTCTCAAAGGCAGGCCCAGTGTTGTGGGGGTGAAGCAGGGTGAGGGCAGGAAGAGCACAGTCTCTGTCACACTCACTCTCACTTGCTTGTCTGCCCTTGTTCCTAGACCTGGTTCTGAAAGAGGGGCTATCCTCCAAAAACCTCCTACCTGGCCAGCCCTTGGCCTACAAGTTGGAGGTATGTGTCTGGCCCCTGTTCAGACTCACTGTGTTTTTTTTAAAAAATGATTTGAGAACTGGGCAGCCCCTGAACCAGAATAGGTTTGGAGAGGTTCCCCTCATTGTCCTCACTCCTTCAGGAAGGTGTTGTCCAGCGTGGCCTGGGAAAGAGAGGGTACTGCCTTCACCCCTACTCTCTGTTTAGCCTTAGCCTTGACCTTAATGGGCAGTGGGCGGATCATGGCTGTGTCAGTCTGGAGGAGATGTCAAGGAAGCAGCTTGGAGAAGGGACTGGAAGGCAGGGCAGGAAAGACTCGGAGGTGGGGGTGGCCACCCTGCTACACTGAGTGAGACCTGGCTCTGCACACCTGAGGTTGCAGGCACTGGCAAGCTGGATGCTGGGGTAAGGTGGAGTATGTTCAGCTCAGTCCATTACCACAGAACAAGGATACAGGCTGGATGAATTTTGTACGGCCACCAAGCCCATCGAAGCCTGTTCTTACCTAGGGCAGAAGGAAGAGATGAGTGGGCCAGGTTAATGGGCCAGGGAGCTGGCTACCCAGCCCCATTCCTGAGAAGGTGAACATCTACCACAGGGGGAAGTCATACTCACCACATCTTTGCTGTGACAAGACTCTGCCCTGGCCCTCTTGTGCTGTTTCTGGCCCAGGATGGCATTCCGGATGAAAACAGGGAAAGCACCAGCCAGTTCCTCATCTGGCTCTCCTACACAGCGCTGGCCACCCAGAGACAGCTGGGACTCCTGCAGGGAAGACCCAGAGCCGGACGTGATGAGCCGGATATCAGCAAAGGAAGGAGGATAGTGGTGGTGGGAGATCAGGATCTTTGATGCCTCACTAGGAGGCAGGAAGGATAATGAGTATAGTCCCAAGGGTGGCTCTGCAGTACCTTAGTTCTGGGTCTGGACTAATGGCTCTGGCAAGACCTTGCCCTCCCAGAAGTCCAGCCTCAAGCCAGTCCTGGCAAGGGTGGCTACCCAAGCTTCTTCTGGAAGCCCTTACCTGCTTGGTACCTTTGGGTATCTTCTTGGGGATGTTCTGAACAGGAGAGCTACAAGAGTGAGACAGAAGGCAAGAGGTAGGTAAGCGAGACATGAGGGGCAAATGAACAAGGCTTTGCACATGCCCCTTGGAGTTACCATGTGGTATGGCTGCTGTCATGTCTGTGTTCTGGGCAAGGCACCTCAGTGATCCCCACCCCAGTACAGCTCTGTTAATAGCTAGACAGCCACAGCCAGCAGGGTGGCAGAGATAGGGAAGACTGGACCATGTCCCAATCTTGTGACTTCCACTTAGGGCCAAATTTCATTGCTCCTTAAGTCCTTGGGCACCTTACCATGTACCATGGCTCTACATGGGGCTGGGAATCCAATCACTCCACCACCCACAGAAGGAAAGCCAGTCATGCCCAGATACAAACAAAAAGTATCTCATGAGCTCAGGCCTAGCTTAGTCCTGTCTGCCAAGAAAGGGGCACTACCTCTACAAAACCCTCAGTAAATTAGTCTCTCTGTAAGGTAGCCCATAAAGTACTCTCAGAACATGGAGTTAGGCCAGGCGTGGTGGCTCATGCCTATAATCCCAGCACTTTGGGCGGCCAAAGGCAGAGGATGGCCTGAGCCCAGGAGTTTAAGACCGGCCTGGGCAATACAGTGAGATCTCGTGTCTATAACAAAATTTAAAAATTAGCTGGGCATGGTGGCACACACCTATAGTCTCAGCTACTTGGAAGGGTGAGGAGGAAGGATCGCCTGAGCCCAGAAGATCAAGGCTACAGTAGCCGTGAGTGTGCCACTGCACTACAGCCTGGGTGACAGAGTGAGATTTTGACTCAAAAAAAACCCAAAAACAAACATAAGGTTAGTCCATCTTCTTTGTACAAGAAGGGTCTGGGGCAAAATACAGCATGGTCCCAGGCCCTGACCTACCACTTCCAGTCCCACAGTTGGACACTGTTTCCATCCAATTCCTGGGGACCTGAGCAGCTGGATACTCTCTCCTGGTATTTTCCCAGGTGGGTGGGAGGATGGTGATTTAAGGCTGACTCTGGTTTCTCAAGTCATAAGGACAGGAGTTAGGGCTTGCTGACTCTTGACTCCTGGGCTCTTGCCCTCATGGCCTGTGGTGAGGTCATATGACGACCATGGGAAAACACTTCAGTTGTTGTGAGTCTGGCTCTGGGGAGGCTGAGCTGAGTTAGGGGCATCAGGGCTCCCTTACTTCCCTCATAGGTCCTGAAGATGGTGGAAGTGTCTGAAAGGCCTGGCAGCTTGAAGATCCCAGGTACCCACCTTCAACTTTCATAGCTGAAGAGGAGGCAATGGGAGGAAGCCAGAGTATGCAGCAGGCACTGACAGACCCCTCACTGCAGCCCACATGCTCGGGGTTTGTTTCTCATCACTGCCAGGCCTGGCCCTGAATAGCAGGGGTGCTGTGTTTTGGGAGGGTTGGCTAGTCCGGCTAGCTTGCTCACTTACTCTCTTCTATCTCCATTGCGTAACATCTCAGTTTCTTTCTCTTATGACCAAAGTCTTTGATTAAGTGGAAACCTGCTGAGCCTCTGACCTCCCTTACTTGAGTAGCAATACCTATGTGTACAAATAAGCATAGTCTTTGAGTTTACAGTGAACAACACTTGGCAAGCCTGGCCAAGAAGATATCCTCCCTTTTTCCAGTCCCACTGCACCCCTAGTGCAGGTTCCCATTGTAGTTCCAGACAGCTCCTCATGCCTGCCCCTGTGGGTTACCCCCTTGGGTGGTTTGAGATGGTCCTGCCTCAAGCATGAGCCTCAGAGGCACACAATGGAAGAGGAAGTTCAGAGTCCCTGGTTCAGGACTGTTGGGCAGAACCCTCCCCAACACCACAGCCCAGATCTGTCCCTATTGGGACCCCTGCATTCTCTCTAACTCAATTCCAACACTTTTGCCTTGAAGAGTGATGGTGAGGATTAATGAGACAAGCAAAAGAAGGGCTTTGCACAGAGTGAGTGCTCAGGAGAGGGAAGAAGAAGTGGTTGAATCAAAACCATCGCCAAGCCCTCACTGCCCCATCAGTCACTCAGAGCTATCAGTGCAGGGTCTGCCAAGCTGCCTTAGTCATCCCTTTTCCAGGCCATGGACAGTGTCAGGGACTATCACTCACTGTGTCTTCTCCAGGCAGAGTTTCTTGGAGTGGCCATGCTGGGAGCTGGAGGGCCAGGGTGGGGGCGTATCTGCCTCAAAAGTAGCATTGAGGTCAATATCATCACTGAATGATGGCCGGCGGAGCTTCAGCATCTCCACAGGAGCTGGGCTGAAGGCAAAGATGATCTTGTTACTTGAGACCACTGTGGCAGCCCAGAAGGACAACAGCCCCTCAAGCATCAGAGACAGCTCTGCTCTAGGGACCTGGAGCCCACTCGTGACTCAGGGCCACCCTCCAGAAAGCCCTACTCTCAACAGAATAAACAACTTGACTCACTTCTTTGCATAGTCATGCAACCAGTGAAAGTCTGTAAGACAAGAAAGAAAGCAAGCAAAGCCCCAGACAAAACCCAAATGTATAAACAAAAGTTTACTGCCCTTTGACCATGTGGCCTCATTTTCAGAATGTGGTGCAAAGAGCCAGTCAGAGATGTCATCACAGATTGAAGTAGAGGGAAGTTCTCCCTCCTTCCTGTGATTTTGCTACTTACCACAGCAAATGGTACAAAATTAAAAACCATCAAAATTACTCCCCTAGGGGCTGGCACTTCCATAGCTTAAATATGATGTAGGCATTAAAGTAGTGTTTCTAGAGAGTCAACTTAATAACACGGAAATGTGTTCATAAGCTAAATTGAAAAAAGCATACAAAACTCCGTCAATGCAATCATATGATTTGGTGCACACCCCCAGCCTTACCTCCTAGATGCAGCAAAAGGACTAGAAGGAACTATTCCACCCGTCAACACTGACTACCTCTATGATAACTCCATATTTTCTGATCTGTACATTCCAGCAGACGTGGGACTATAGTGAAGCCCTGAAAGATTCCTGAGGTAAGGAGAGAGGCTGCCCTTGGAACTACCCGTCTCTCCCCAGGGCTCTTCTTGGACCACAGGAGCTGGGGAGCCCTGCCAGGTTTGAGTGTGTTTTTACTTTTATAATGGGGGTGTGTGGTTTTATTTTATTTTTAAAAAACTGTAGTCCGGGCTCGGTGGCTCAGCCCGTAATCCCAGCACTTTGGGAGGCCGAGGTGAGTGAATTGCCTGAGCCCGTGAGTTTGAGACCCTCCTGGGCAACTTGACGAGACCTCATCTCTACAATAAATCAAAAATTAGCCAGGCGTGGTAGCACACACCTATCATTCCAGCTACTTGGAAGGCTGAGGTGGAAGGATCACTGGAGCCCAGCAGGTCAAGGCTGCAGTGGCCGGGAGCGGCCACTGCACTCCAGTCTGAGTGACAGAGTGAGACTCCAACTAAAAAAAAACCCAAAAAAACTGTAGTCAGAATTCTTCTAGCAGAATTCTTCTGTCTAAACCTGGCAGGGCTCCCCAGCTCCTGTGGTCCAAGAAGAGCCCTAGGGAGAGACAGGTAGTTCCAAGGACAGCCTCTCTCCTTACCCCAGGAATCTTTCAGGGCTTCACTATAGTCCCATGTCTGCTGTAGTGTACAGATCAGAGGAAAGAGAACTACCTGCAATGATCTGGGTGGGTGGGTAAGCAATCCAGGAAGCCTGGACTATTTCCTCCTTTCCCGTCCAGACTCCTGGAGACTATTTTCCTTTTTGCCTGCAAGTGGAAATGAGGGCTGCACAAACCCACCTCAAACCACCTCCATGCTGGTTGCTTTGCTTCTCCCTCTAGGAACCACGGCATTAAGCACCAACCAGAATCACTCATGCCAACTTTTTTGTAGTATCCATTATTCTGCCACCATTTACCAACCCCAGCAAGTCCAGGCTCAGGGTAGGAAAGGGAAACTCAAGAGGCAGGCTGGGTCTGACTGGATGCTGCAAACTTTGCCCTCCAGGTGACTCAGACAGGACTTCCTGCTGCCATCCCTCAGGTCTTGCCCAGTAGTGCCCAAGGAACATGCTCAGCCTTGGCTCAAGCCAGCCAGTCTTCTTTACTTGCGCCTCCTGGACATCCACAACACTAAACTCAAGACTCAGGATGTTCTCACAGTGCCTCTTTCACTCCCCACACCCACATCGGGCTCATATATTTCTTGCTCTCTCAGACTGTTCCTGGTATATCATTCTTCCTTTATGAGCTTGAAGTCTGTTTCCCTTTTCACCAGGGGTCTACTTTCTTTCCTTTCCACCTCCTGTTTCTCCTATAAGGGGAAGAACCCAGGGCTCAGTATCTCTTCACCTACTAGTTGAGGGCCTGGCTTGAGGCCCTCCTGGGTGGTAGATACCATCACCCTTGGGATATCTGCCTGTGGCCAACTTACAGAGTTACATGCCAGAGGCCTCAAGAGGTGAGGGAAAAACATTCAAAGCTCCCCTTTCCAAAACAGAGCCAAAGCTGTGGGCAGACCCATCACCTATGTGGCACATGGTCAGTTAACATCTCCTCCATGAACTCATAGCTTCTGGTAGCCTTATCCTAAGCAAAGGTCTCCCTAATTCTCTCCAGTTCAGGAGCCAGGGGTCTTTCAGCCCTATGAGAGAGGTCTTCCTAATATCCCCTCTGCAGTTGGGGTTGGTGGCTACCTCCTGAGACCTCCCTAAAATGATAGCTGAAGGATAATCCTATTGCAACAAATGGAATGGACAACCACCATCAGCACCCAGAGATTTCCATAAAATTCTGGGAGAGAGAGCATGGTCAGGAGATAGGAGACTGACACAGCAGCCAGAACCCACAAGGAGGGGTGTATGAAGGCAAGGGAGGACCTTGCAGTACTGGGGCACTAATGGAAAGTATGAGCTTGGCTCCACCCCATCCTACATCTGCACTGGTAGAACTCTAGACAGTCAGGCTGCTACCCTGGGTCAGGAAATGGAAGAACTTTCCCTAAAGACACTAAGCAAACCATCTAGAGTGACCTAGGGCAGCCAATGTTGGACCCAACAGTAAAGCCTTCTGCATCCTAGGTTTAGAAAAGGCTTGGCATGTCTCCAGCTTACTACATACTCCCCCCAAACCCTGCCCACATAGATTGGATTTCCAGGCAGCCAAACACCACCAGGCATGGGAGAGGAAGCCCAAGAGAAAGGTCATAATGCACAAACACTGAGTCTGAGACAAACAGATACGTGAGATCATAAAACAAGTATAGCTGCTGGGCGCAGTAAATTACGCCTGTAATCCCAGCACTTTGGGGGGCCAAGGCAAGAGGATTGCTTGAGTCTAGGAGTTTGAGACCAGCCTGGGCAACATAGCAAGATCTCATCTCTACCAAAAAAAAAATAGTGAGGCATGGTGACACATGCCTGTAGTTCCAGCTACTCAAGAGACTGACGTGGAAGGCTTGCCTGAGCCCACAAAGTCAAGTCTACAATGAGCTGTGATCATGCCACTGCACCCCAGCCTGGGTGACAGAGAGAGACCCCAGCAACAACAACAACAACAACAACAAGGAGAACAGCGTGTTTTGCAAAAAACATACTCAAAGACCAAGAAAGAATGCTTGCAGAGTTAAAATAGAATTACTGATTCAGCCTTAAAAAGAAGAAAATTCTCACACATGCTACAACATGGATGAACCTTGAAGATATTATGCTGAGTAAAATAAGCAGTCACAAAAAGACAAATATTGTATGATCCCACTTACATGAGGGTCTTAGAGTGGTCAAATTAATAAAGACATAAAGTAGAATGGTGGTTGCAGAGGCCAAGAAGAGAGGAAAATGGGGTGTTATTGTTTAATGGGTACAGTGTTTCAGTTTGGGAAAGTGAAAAAGTTCAGGAGATAGATTGTGGTAATGATTGCACAGCAATGCAAATATACTTAACACAAATGAAAGCTAGGTGTGATGGCTCATGCCTGTAATACCAGCACTTTGGGAGGCAGCGATGAGAAGATTGCCTGAGCCCAAGAGTTCGAGACCAGCCTGGGCAACTTGGTGAGACCTCATCTCTACAATAAATTAAAAAAATTAGCCAGGCATGGTAGCACACACCTATAGTTCCAGCTACTTGTAAGACTGAGGTGGAAGGATTGCGTGAGCTCAGCAGGTCGAGGCTGCAGTGGTCATGAGAATACCCCTGCACTCCAGTTTGGGCACAGAGTAAGACTCTGACTAAAAAAATAAAAAACACTGAACTGTACACTTAAAAAGGGTCGAAATGGTGAATTTTTTTTTTTTGAGTTGGGGTCTCATTCTATCACCCCGGCTGAAGTGCAGTGACATGATCATGGCTCACCACAGGCTCAAACTCCCAGGCTCAAGTGATCCTCCTGCCTTAGCCTCCTCAGTAACTGGGACTATAGGCATGCACCACCACTAATTTTTTTGATTTTTTTGTAGAGATAAGGTCTCGCTGTGTTGCCTAGACTGGTCTTGAACTCCTGGGCTCAAGCAATCCTCTTGCCTCGGCTTCCCAAATCTCTGGGATTATAGGTGTGAGCCACTGCACTTGGCCTTTAAAATAGTGAATTTTATGTTATGCATATTTTACCACAATAAAAATTATTGCTGGAGTAAAAAGTTATTAAAAATTAGAAAATTTTGGCCAGGCTCGATGGTTTAGTCTGTAATCCTAGCACTTTGGGAGGCCAAGACGAGTGGATTGCCTGAGCCCGTGGGTTCATCAACAGCCTGGGCAACTTGGCAAGACCTCATTTCTACAATAAATAAAAAATTAGCCAGGTGTGATAGTGCACGCCTGTAGTTCTGGCTACTTGGAAGCCTGAGGCAGAAGGATCGCTGGAGCCCAGCAGGTTGACGCTGGAGTCAGCAGGTTGATGCTGGGGTGGCCGTAAGTGTGCCACTGCACTCCAGCCTGGGCAATAGAGTGAGACTTCAGCTCAAAAAATAAAAAAGAAATTTTGGGCTGATGCCGTGGGACATGCCTGTAATCCCAGTGTTTTGAGAGGCTGAGGCCAGAGGATTGCTTGAGGCCAGGAATTTGAGATCAGCCTGGGCAACGTTGCAAGACCCTGTCTCTACAAAAAATAAACTTAAAAAAAAAAAATTAGTCAGGCATAGTGACATGCATCTAGCTACTAGGGAGGCTGAGACAGGAGGATTGCTTGAGCCTAGAAGTTCGAGGTTACAGTGAGCTATGATTGTGCCACTGCATTCAATTCCTCTAGGATGGCAAGAAGAATAACACGTATCTCTGTGAACTGCCCTGAATATATATCTTCAGTGCACTCCAAGGAGCTATAACTTAAAAATTATAGAATGACCAAAGTATCAAGAAACTAAAAACTCCCCAAATTTCCCTGCCCTATGGTCTCATAGGGTCTTCATTTGTAATGAAGCAAAAGTCTAAGAGGGCAGCCATCAAACTGGTGACCTGGTAGCCCCTAGACTGGAATACAGGTTTGAGGAATCATCAATGGTTGATGGGATGAAAATCACAGGCGCATACCAGTCCCACCACAGTGATGTTCCTTAGGTATCCCCAACAGCTTCCGCTGTCCATAGGATAAACTGCATACTACAAGGCTGGCCTATGAAATCCTGTGGAGACTTGGTCACCTGCCACTAGCCCTCTCCCTTTAAGAATACTCAGCTCAGCCAGGTACAGTGGCTTACACCTGTAATCCCAGCACTTTGGGAGGTAGAGGTGAGAGGATTACCTGAGCTCAGGGGTTCAAGACAAGCCCAAGTAACATGGCGAGACCTCGTCTCTACAAGAAATCAAAAAAATCAGATGGGCATGGTGGCACATGCCTGTGCTTCCAGGTACTTGGAAGGCTGAGGCGGAAGGATTGCCTGAACCCAACAGGTCAAGGCTGTGGTGGCCAAGAGCGTGCCACTGCACTCCAGCCTGGGCCACAGAGTGAGACACCCACTAAAAAAAAAAAAGAAGGAAAAAGAAAGGGATTAGCAGTAGTGGGAAACTGCTGGGAGGTGAGCGGGGAAGTGGGATTGGCAGTAGTGGAAATCTGCCTGGGGAGGTGGGGACACACCTCATTAACAAGCGTACCTGTATATAATGAGTATTTGTATACCTAAACTTGAATTGTACCCCACACCTTTAAAATTAAAGTTTAGATTAAGAAAGAAAAGAAAAGAAGAGCTAATGCTGAAAATGACAGATCTGCCACACAAAAATTTTTGTTTCAAGAGACTCATTCTGTTGTTGGAATAAAGTGCTGAGATCATAGCTCACTGTAACCTCAACTCCTGGCTCAAGTGATCCTCCTGTCTCTACCTCCTGAGGAGCTAAGACTACAGGCATGCACCACTACATGTGGCAAATTTTTAAATTATTTGTAGAGATGCGTCTCACTATGTTGCCCAGACTGGTCTCAAACTCCTGGGCTCAAGTGATTCTCCTGCCTCGGCCCCCTCAAGGTGCTGGGATTATAGATATAAGCTACTGCACCCAGCCAACCACCCTAATTTTTTTTTTTTTGTAGAGACAAGGTTTCACTATGTTACCCAGGCTGGTCTCGAACTCCTGGGCTCAAGCAATCCCCCCACCTCTGCCGCCCAAAGTGGTGAGATTATAGGTGTGAGTCACCACACCTGGCCCAACCACCCTAATTTTCATGCCCAGAAAAATACTGGAGGAAAAAAAGGAATTAAGTCATTCTGCATGCAACTTGATGGGAAGCCCAGCCCAGCTTTATACAGATGTAGGCTTGTCAGATATAGTGTCCTTCTGGCTTGAAAGACAAGGGAGATCAGAGTTGTCCTCCCTGTACCGAGGTGAGCTGCAGTTCCTGTCATCAAGCTTACTCAGAATGAAGCGGGCTCATCCCAGCTGGGAGCTACAGATCAGATTCTATGATGTAGTGTATAGCTGGTGGGTTCTGGACTTAGCCATCTAAAACCCCCTCTAGACTTAGCCCATCTATCCCACTGAAACATATGCTCCAAGAGGACAGTGAAGGGCTGGCAAGCAGCAGGCACTCAATAAGGACCTGCTGTAGGAGTCCAGGCCTTCCAGCGGCCTAGAGTCATAAAGAAAATAAGCAAAAACAGGCAGGGCATGGTGGCTTACATGTGTAATCTTAGCACTTTGGGAGGCCAACATAGGAGGATCGCTTGAGCCTAGGAATTCGAGACCAGCC
This sequence comes from Tarsius wallacei, assembly GCA_963574415.1. Taxonomy (NCBI): domain Eukaryota; kingdom Metazoa; phylum Chordata; class Mammalia; order Primates; family Tarsiidae; genus Tarsius; species Tarsius wallacei. The sequence goes on along the minus strand of CAUYQG010211321.1, from coordinate 16,640 downwards.
TGGGCAACATAGTGAGACCTCGTTTCTACAAAAGTCAAAAAAGTAGCCAAGCATGGTGACATGTGCCTGTAGTCTTAGCTACTCAGGAGGCTAAGGCAGGAGGATTGCCTGAGCCCAGAAGGTCACGGCTATGGTGAGCCAAGATTGTGCCACTACCCTCCAGCCTGGGCAACAGAGTAGGAACCCTGACTCAAAAAAATAAAAATAAAATGAAAATAAGCAAAAGCAGATATGTAAAGACCTGCAGAGGACGAGTGTGTGGAAACATTCTGAGGGACCAGGAATGGAAAATAGACAGTGTATCATCAGGAGCTTGTAAACAGCAATCCTTAGTGATATCCTAGGAAGAGGTTTTGTACTCCCTGCCTTGAGGCAGCTTGGATTCTAAAGGTCTGCCCAATGTAGATGATCTCTGGGTACTCTACCTGCTAAGCTCTTGACTTAGTTCTCATGTTACCTAGAGTTTCTGAGGTGGCATGGCGAATGGCTGAGAGGGGGGGTAGAAAGGAAGGAACAGAAACAGCCTAGATTGTCCAAATCAACCACACTGGCCCTCACAGCAGGTCATATGCCCATAACACTCCCACAGCCCTTTCACAGTCCAACTCAAAATTGGGGCAGGCAGGCAGCTATGACTCTACAGAGAGATGCTGAAGTTAAAAAACAGAATAAGGCTAAAGAGCTAAAGGTACAAGAAGAATGAAATGAAGCTGGCTCACATGCATTTGCTCCCCCATGCAGATGTAGACTGGGTCCTATAGAGTGGGGAAAGGACAGGGTGTGCATGTAAGAAAGTTGGCAATGAGGGACACAGATTAAGATGTGGCTACTGGTTTACTCTGAGTCATATGTATACATATTGGATTGATCAAGCTCTAGCAAGACTCTGGAGTGCCTCTGTGGCCCATGGCACCTGGGCATAGCATCTGAATAAGAAGTGCTACTCATGCAGAGGGTAAGCTTATTGCTGCTGAGGAAACTAAGGGAGCTGACCCTTCCATGTGGAAGAGTTGAAACAAAGGCACAGAGACAGGAAGAGAAGAAAAGTTCTAGGTTTGACAGTGTGATCTGGCTGAAGCCTAAAGATCTTCTGCAGTCCACAAGGTTGGCTCCATGAGTGGCCCTAGGCACAGTGCCAAGAGGACTTGGAGGGGAGGGGTGTGGTGTGTATGTGTGTGTGTGTGTGTGTGTGTGTGTGTGTGTGTGTGTGTGTATGTGTGTGTGTTGGTGGTGGTGGTGGTGGTGGCAGCGGTGGCAGAGGGGGAATTGGCATGATGCTCAGAACTACATTAGGGAAACTTCTTCGGGGCTGATATGCTGGGCAGACAGGACAGGGGATAGGCCACAAGTCTCATGTGAAAGTGGTGCAGGGGAAAAGTTCGGGAGGTACCGTAGACATTATTTAGATGGACAGGCTCTATCAACTGATTGGATGTGGGGGAAGAGGGAGCAGATTGACTTTCAAAGGACACTGAAAAGTGATTCAAATAAACGACTGGGTCACTGACAGAAATTGTGTGTTTTCTGTCTGGGTCCTTGCTGGGGTCCTCTCACAGGCAGCTTAGTTTTGAGGATAGCCTCAGTTAGTCTGCTTCCTGAAACACTCAGGAGCAGAAATGGATGCCCACTCCTGCAGAGGCACCAATATCTCTGCCTCTTGGCTCCCTCTGCTGGCAGCTTTAAAGCACACATTTCCCAGACCCCGGGAATTATTTTGGAGTGGTTTCCTATCTGTTTCAGAATCTGGGGCAGACAGATGCATATGGTAAGCTACTCCATAATGGATGAGCCCCATTCTCAAACCAATCCTATGTTTTCCTGGCCTCTCCTTGTCAAAGTCCAGACTTTTCCTCCAAGCCACTTTCCAGCTAAATATTAGCTAGCTTCCAGGGAAGGCAGTCCATAGATATCAAGTCCACAAAGGCAACCCACCCCAACAAAGCCAGGAAGAGTAAAGACCCTTACTGGAGAGTTCTCCCAGCCTGTGATCCCTGCATCACCCCAGAGAGTCAACACACCTCTCTAAAACCAGGCGATTGACAGTCTCACTGGCCACTGGTGGCAGGTTCAAGGTTTCCTGTAGCATCGTTAACTTCTTTTTCAGACTCTTGGGGAAGGAAAGAGAAGAATGTGAGAGAAAGGCTGAGGCATCAAGTCCAGAGATATTGTGTAGAGGACATGAGCAGTATGCTTGAAAGGTAGGTCCATTGGGAACAGAGCAAGTCCAGTATCGGGCTCAGGAGGCCAAGCCAATCATACTTTAGAAACCCTTTCTGGTGGAGCCTCTTCTCTAGTGACTGAGGACCCCAGGGATGTAGGTAAAGGACAGACTATAAGGAAAGACCCACGGTGCTGTCTGCCCTCTGTAGACAAGACCAAAGAGCATACCTTGACCTAGGAGGATGCAGGGAAGGAGCCCAGAACCACCATCACTGACTGATGCACAGGTTCCTGGGCAGAGATAGCTCAGCCCCACTCTTGGAGGGCACACAAACCACCCCTTACTCCCATCAAGCCAGGGATGTCCCTCACCTTGATCTCCTTTTCAGCACTCTGTAAGTCCTTCTGGACTGATCTCAGTTCTAAGTTGGCCTGATTCAATTCAGAGTAGACTGCCTGCAACTACGAGAAAGTATAGTAAAGGACAAGTCAAGTGGTAGCCATGTACCCTGCCCCAACCTGCTGTTATTCAGCGCATGGTCAGGGGCACCTAGGGTCCAGAAGAGACTGGTGGTGTGAGATCCCAGCCCTCTGAGGCTAGGCCTCAGTCTGGCAATGCACATCGGGAGCTGCACAGGAGCAAAGGCTGTTTCCTATATCCTGTAGTCAATGGATGCACCATGCCAGAAATAAAAGCAGGTGTACTGGCTGGGCTTGGTGGCTCAGCCTGTAATCCCGTGCTTTGGGAGGCCGAGGTGAGTGGATTGCCTGAGCCCGCGGGTTCGAGACCCGCCTGGGCAACTTGGCCAGACCTCATCTCTACAATAAATCAAAAAATTAGCCGGGCGTGGTAGTGCGCGACTGTAATTCCGGCTACTTGGAAGGCTGAGGCGGAAGGATCGCCGGAGCCGGCCACTGCACTCCAGTCTGGGCGACAGAGTGAGACTCCAACTCAAAAAAAAAAAAAAAACCGAACCAGTTCCAGAAGCCCTCCTATTCTGGGCCTCATATAAAAACAGGCCTCTGAAGCTGTCATATTTGAGGCCTGTGCTCTCCAGCCAGCTGAGAGGTACTCAGGAACCAGAAGATCAGAGAGAAGCGCAAGTATACACGTGTTGAGGGGATGCCTCTGTGATCTGCCACCCCAAGTGGACAAGCCACATAGTCAGAGCCAATGCTCAGTAAGGATTAGTAGCAAGTCTCTATAAGCCATCCAACGGCTCCATGTAGTCAGCTGTGCCATCAGGTCCCATGGCTTTGTTCAGGAGACCTGAGTAAGCATACAAAAGGAGAGCCATCTCTCCCTTCACCCTCTGTCCCGCTAAGTTACCTTGCTTTTGGAGGAAAACAAGTCCTTCTTCAGCTTGTCAGCCAGCTCCCCTGAGGCCTTCCGTGCCTCTTTTAGATTCTCATATTCTCTGCAAAGTGGCCATGGAAAGAGATGCCAGAACAGAACACACTACAGGCCAGACTGAGCTATAGCACTAACCTAACTCACCACCCAATCCCTCACCTCATTCTCATTCCTACTTTGCCATTTGGGCCCAACATGGGCCAGGAGGCACCATGAAGGATCCTGCACAGAATGCAAGGAGGTGACTTGGTTCCCTGCTTGTCCTACAGGCACTGGTGACTTGAGAGGGTGTGCCCCAGCCTCACTAGGGGGCCCCCTACACTACCTGGTCCTATAGGAAGCATCTTGGACCCCCTGTGCCTGTCAGCCAAGTGGTCCCCTTCTGCCAACCTCACACCCACAATAGTGAAGAACATGGGCAAAATTTCACCCAAGCTAGGCAGGGTCAGTAACAGTGCTGATGGGAAACAGGCTCCAAATGTCATGACGAGGTGCAGAAAGCTGTGTCAATGCCATTAAAAACAATACTTATAATTCACACTAGATTCTCTCAACAACCTACAAGGCAGGTCTATTACTATACCCATTCAGGAAGCCAAGGGTCAGAGAGGCCAAGAAACTGACTCCAGGCCGGCCACACAGCTGGTAAGAGGTGGGAGTCAGGGCTCAAACTAAAGCAGCATGGCTCTAGAGCATGCCCTTTAACTCCATCTACTTTACAAGAGATGGGGAGCAGCAGCATGGCTAGGGCATTATGGCCTAGTTCCTGGACTTGTTGAGAGGGGCCAGAGTACACACTTCTTAAGAGACACGCAGTACACAGCCAGCTGCTCCACCGCTGACTGTCCCACACCCATGTCCCGGATCATCTCCTCCACTTCAGGCCGCTGGCTCTGGAGAAGGAGCTCAATCCTGAAAAACATAACCAGCCCACAGCATTTGAAATCTGGAGGCTGATGGGTAGGTACCCAGTGTAGCTCTGTCTTTGCTGCTGTTGCTATAGTAACAGTCTAGTCTGCTAGGATGCTTTAGCAGGTGGGTGTGCCCAAGGAAAAGCCCCACAGCAGAGCTAAGCATAGCTCCAAGGGATGCTGCTGAGAAAGATGAAGTACTAACAGAGAGCCTTGAGGTCAGGAATTTCCCAGAGAGAGTTTCCTGGATGGAAAGACCACAGGTCATCTGGCCACAGGCAACAGATACAGGGAGGAGTATGACAAGGGCCCCCATGGAAAGTGGAAGAGTCCATAGCAGCTAAGCAAGAAGACTTGTGCCCATACCCAGCTGGCCTGAGCCCTCCATGGCCTATGGAGATTTGAGCCACAGAGGTGACCCAGTCCCACTCCCTGCGGCAGCCCTGAGAGCTATACAACCTGTGGGCCTCGGGTACAAAGGAACAGTGCAGGACCCAGCTCCAAACTCACTTCTCCATGGTCTTCATCTTGCTCCTGAGTCGGCGGGCCTCCTCCCGTGCTTGTTTGGTCTCATCCTGTTGCTGCTCCAAATACTTCATCTGCTTCTGAAGAGCAAATACATCCATACTTTTTGCTTGGAGGCTCTCAGGAGCCATGGCTAAAGTCACTGCAAAAACTCCACTCTACAACTGTCTGTACCTTAGCTCTTGAAAATGTTGATAACCATATGTCTCCAAACCCCAGGAGGTAAGGCTCCTGGGCCCCACTCTGGCTTGTGCTTTTTCTGCTAAGAGGCTTTAGACCAGCTGTTTCCTTATCTCCCTGACTGTTTCCTCCTGAGATATATCTTACCACAGGTACAGCCCACTGCCAGCATTTACAGGCTCACTGTGGGCTGCCAAGGTCCAGTGGTCTGGGCTTCACGGTACACATTGTTCAGGCAGTTGAAGAAGTCCAGAGCATAAACCCAGGCCTCATCATCCACCATGAGACCCAAGAAGAGTTGGCAGGATAGAAGAGCTGAGCCAGGGCAGCTGGCAAGGCTACTTTCAGCACAAGACCACTCCATCTCTGACCTAAGAATGCCATCAGAGACTCCTGCCTTGCACCCAGGTGCTAGTTTGCTCCCTCCCACCATCCAGGCCATTTGATCCAACAGGAACAGAGACAGTGAATATCCTGGGGCCTTGTCTGTCCACAAGGATGGCTCCCTTTCCCTTTCAAATGGCATCCAGCAAGGACTGCTCTTGCCTACAAGGCCAGAATATCAATCATGGGTTCAGATCAATCGCCTCATGCCCCTTGGAGAGCAAAAGACTCACCAACCCAGGCTGATATAAAATTCATCTGGGTCTAGGGCTGTTCGCTCTGCAGGCTTTGATCTGCCCAGTCAGCTCAGCATGGCTGACTTCAAAAGCGCTTGCTTCTCCCTGGGATGCTGTTTGATCTGGCTCTGGAGAGCAGCCCAGCCAAGGACTAGAGTGCTAACAGAAGGTTCTTCAGGCTGGCCTCATCAGTGGCATACGAACCACTTTTGGAAACATGGCCCAGCCTCACCGAGGTCTTAGTTGAACATCTCCTCTGTGAAGTGCTGGCAGGGCCTCACTTCTCCAAACGACCTAGTGTAAAACCCATGAGCACAGCAAGTATGGTCATTTTCTTATAGACTAGATGAGTATAGTATGGGAGGGCCTGGGAAAGAAGCAATTTGCTTCCATTTTACAACTGTGTAAACCAAAATATTGACTGAGGCAGAACCAGAAGATAAGCCCAAAATGGTGAGTCCAGGACCAGGACTATATCTCCCCATCAACTCTGCCCACAAGACTAGGGGACCTACTTTGAGTGTGGAGCATAGCATCTCAGCCTTGCCTAAGGCCTGCTGCAGAGATTCCACAGTGGCGTTGCGTTCCTCCAGCGTGTCCCGCAGAGTGTCGATGATAACCTGGCTGTCCCGTTTCTCCTTCTCTGGAACAAGGATAAAGAGCGTGCGGGGCGGGGGCGGGGGTATAGAGAACGGGAGAGGGAGAGTCCCACTGGGCCCTTGGACTGGAGAGAGCCAGGTGAGAAATAAGGCTCATGCCAAGAAAGTATGGTAGCTTGCTTCTCTCTTTGGCATGTACAAAACAGTAAAGCCAAACCAGAGCCTTCATTCAAAGATAAGCCCTCTTTGTACTGCTTGGACTACTTGGGTAAAGATTTTACTGTTCTCCCCTACCCTGGGCTCTAGCTAGTTCATCATCTCAGAACTCAAGCAGGTTCTAGCCAAACTCAGCATCTGAGACCTCTCCTGAAGATACTCTGTCCCATCAGGCAGCACCCTTCTAGCCTGGGTCCTGGGCAAAAAGGTACAGTCAGAAAGAAGAGGTTCACTTGGTCTAAGTGGACAGCATCAGTCACCTCCCTTGCCTTTAATTTTCTGCCAGTCACAAGAGCTAGCAGGACTCTTAGATATACAAAGCAGAGAGAGCTCTGGTTCAACCAAAAAGTTAGAGGTCTTCCTCCTAAGGCCCCTCCTTCCAGCATCCAAGTCAGGAGCTTCCCAGGGTTCCTACTGCTTGCTAGCTTACCTTTCTGGGAAAGCTGGGCTCTGACATTGTCCAGTTCATTCTGCAAGGCAATATCCACAATAAGTAGAAAAGCATCATAGCTGACCTTCAAGTGGCCTCCCATAAAGCCATGGGGAGTCCCAGGATTGGACAATGAGGCCTATAGATCCAGGGAAGCTGTGTACCTTAAGGCCAACCTAAGCCAACAATGGAGAGATAAGTATTTATATACTTTTTTGAAAAGTAGGTAAGATGGAGGAAAGTAATCTCAGGAGCAAGGCCCCAGGCAGCGAAAGAGACAAAACAGTGGCAAAGGAAATAAAGTTGGGCTCATGTGGTCAGTCTGAAAAGCAGAGGTTTCCATCTCTTCCTTGGCCTCATTCTCTGTGCTGGCTTTATTCTCTCTGGGCATTAGCTCTACTTATCAGGGACACACAACAGGAATAGGCAAGGAACTTGGGCCACTTCTCTCCACCCTGGGTCCTCTTGCTTCATAGTCTTCCTCGCTCTAAGCTGGCTCTGTGCACCACAAACCTTCCAGCCCCAGAATTCAATAGAGGCAGGTAAGCCAGGACAGCTTTATACTCCTGGATGAAGTCTCTCAGGTGCTAAGTTCTAACTAGACTGCTGTGAGGGTCAAGTGAGACTTTCTCAAAGCCCTTGCACATGTCCCAGAGCCATACCACAGAATCACTGAAAGGCTAGGGCAGAACTGAACCCAGTTCTCTTTCAGGAGTCCAGAGAATTCAACATCCCTATGGGCAAAAGAGGTGCCTATTCCAGGAAAACCAAGGTTTTACAGAATCAAATCACTTGACAAAGGGTCCATGGGAGTAGCTGGATGAAATCCAGGCAAATCTTACTCTAGATCACCCTTCTAAGGTCAATAAAAGACTCAGCATTTCACATGTGACCAATACTAAGGCCTAAGCCCAGTTGGTGAACAAGCCCCTGATGTCAGACTCTCCACCCAGGATACTGGTGACAGGAGCTTCCAGTGGCTGAACAGCAGGGAGTGAAAGTGATGAGCAGTGAAGGGCATGAAGGGGCTGCCTGAGAACAGATACCAGCCTCAGGCTGCAGTACCACTGCCCATAGTCCCCTGGCTCCTTCCATACCCCAGCAGACACTTCCAAACCCTTGCTCCAAACTACTCAAGATGTTGCCTCCCAGTCTCACAGACCTGGCTTTGAAAGCCAAAAAAAAAAAAAAAATGAAGCTGCCTTTGTTGCTTTCATCACAGGAAGGACACCACTTAAAACTGGGAGCAGTTACCATGACGATGAATATGATGGCTCTAAGCACAAAAGCTGCAGGTTCCTGAAACAGTGAGGTTCCAAGGACATGATACCCTGAGGCCAAAGGCAAATGAACTCTGATCTGACAGATGCCCAGCAAATTAACCCTTAGGGTTCAGGGATAATTTGTGAACCCCAACCCAACTTCCTCAAGAGCTTTCTGCTAATCCTCATGCACAAAGAAAGCTACATTTTAGCTTTGGAGGGGAAGCAGTAGAGAGGCTAGTCCTTCTTCTCTGCAGTATGTGTTTTTACCTGGACTGCAAATCTTGATTCCAGGGGCTCTGCCCCCTATTCTTGGTCTGGGGAAGGCCCAGGTATCTGACTTTATACCAAGCTTCCCCAGCAATTTTGAGGCACAGGCCTGAGTCTGACTAAGAAGTGGAAGAGTTTTCTAATCTGTCACTAACTGTTCCAGCAGCAAAGTAGGCTTGGAAGGATGGTTATAGATCCTTCAAAAAGCAAGGGAACCTCAGGAGAGGTATTCTTTCCTTTGGATGAAGTTGTCCTGAAATCCCAAGGGGAGGGTTCACAGTCAAGCAGCCCTTTTCTTCCCTTAAAGTGTATTTCTCCAATGACTGTGTCTTATCCAATTGTCCTCTGCTCTCTTTGTCCCGGTCTTGAAATCTCTACCAAGTTTCCTATCTCTATATTCTAAGCATCCCTCTCGTGTGGGAGTAGAAAGTGAATTCCCAGGCTGGGCACGTGGTTTATGCCTGTAACCTCAGTACTCAGGGAGTTTAAGGCAGAAGCATCACTTGAGGTCAGGAGTTTAAGACCAGCTGGGCAACACAGCAAGACCTTGTCTTTACAAAAAAATTTTAAAAATTAGGCAGGCATGGTGGTATATACCTGTAGTCCTAGTTACTCAGGAGGATGAGACGGGAGGATCACTTGGGCTCAAGAGTTCAAGGTTACAGTGAGCTATGATCAAACCACTGTACTATAGCCTAGGTGACAGAGCAAGACTTGTCTCTTAAAAAAAAAAGTGAACCCCCATAGGGCTCAGATAAATTCTAGGTACCTTTAAGAATTCTGCATCCAAGACATTTTCCTCCTCCTGGGAAAGGTCAAAGAAGAGCTTATTGATAATGCTTCTTTTGCCAACCTGGATGGAAGAACAAGACAGAGTACAACTGTGTAGCTGGGTCATAGGTAAGGACAACAGGGTTGTACAAGAGTCTAACTGCCTGACATTCATACCAGGCCTATTTTCAAGCCTAACCTTTCAAAGTGCATCCTTTGGAGACAGAAGGATGCACTTGTGTGTAGAAAGCGAACTTCCAGGCTGGGCATAGGACTTCACCCTTGCAGATACCCAATGCTGGGGCTGCTGGTTGGTGATTGCTGGTCATGTTACTGCAGATGCAGAACCATGTGGCAAGTGCTCAAAAGACACTTCAACTCTAAGTGCTGGGGCACTGAGGAAAAAGGCATAAAGAATGCCAAATCTACCCAAGTGGAAACTGGCCCAGGGGCCAAGTGCAGTGTCTCATGCCTGTAATTACAATAATTTGGAGGCCAAGGCAGAAAGGTCATTTGAGCCCAGAAGTTTGAGACCAGCCTGGGCAACATAATGAGACTTTGTCTCTACAAAAAAAAAATTAGTCAGGTATGGTGGTGCACACCTGCAGTCCCAGCTACTAGAGAGGCTGAAGTGGAAGGATTACCTGAGCCCAGGAGATTGAGGCTGTGGTGAGCCATGTTCATGCCATGGCACGCCAACCTGAGCACCAGATTGCGACCCCTACTTCAAGAAAAAGAAAAAAAAAAGGCCACGCATGGTGGCTCATACCTATAGTCACAGCACTTTAGGAGGCTGAGGTGGGAGGATTGCTTGAGCCCAGGAGTTTGAAACCAGCCTAGACAACATGGTAAGACCTCATCTCTACATACATACATACATACATACATACATACATAAGCCAAGTGTGGTGGTGTGTGCCTGTAGTCCCAGCTACTCGGGAGGCTGAGGCGGAAGGATTGCCTAAGTCAAGGCTTCAGTGAGCTGTGATTGCACCACTGTATTCCACACTGGGTGACAGAATGAGACCATGACTTGAAAGGAAAAAAGAAAAGAAAAGAGGAGAAGAGAAAAAAACTAGACCAGGCAACAAGTCCATCTGCCAGCTACCTGTGATATAAACAGGCCTCCCAAGCAACTGAAGGACACAAGTGAGGCTCAACTAGCCTTAAAACAGGACCAAGGTCAGAGATAATGCTCAGTACAGAGATCTTTCCACACTCCTGCTCCCTGGTAAAGAGAAGATGTCTTCAGATGAGGTAGTCCCACCCCAACACCCTCACCTGAATTCGGCACTGTGGGCAGGTCCGACTTGGTGCTGTCTCAAACCACTGAATTAGACTGGAATGAAAAGCAGAATAACAGATTGATGAGCCCTGGCTTGGCTGGGACATAAGCTAGTCAGTCACTTTGACCACAGCAGGGTCTGCTCTGCTTCTCCTCAACCCAATGCCTGTCCAAATAGGGTAGCCCCACAGGCAGTTATAGCACCTCCCACAAGGCCTGACTGGTACTCAGCATGCAGACCAGCTGGCCCTTTTGTTAGCCCTGTTGGCTTGGAAAGAAACTGTCCTTCTGGCAACCTTCTAGGCTTTGATTTGGGTAAGGAGAGGTGACAGTCAAAGCCCAGGGTCCCTCAAAGATAGGCACTCTGAGCTGGGCTCGGTGGCTCAGCCTGTAATCCCGTGCTTTGGGAGGCTGAGGTGAGTGGATTTGCCTGAGCCCGTGGGTTCGAGACCCGCCTGGGCAATTTGGCGAGACCTCATCTTTACAATAAATAAAAAAATTAGCCGGGCATGGTAGCGCACGCCTGTAGTTCCAGCTACTTGGAAGGCTGAGGCTGAAGGATTGCCGGAGCCCAGCAGGTCGAGGCTGTGGTGGCCAGGAGTGTGCCACTGCACTCCAGTCTGGGCGACAGAGGGAGACTCCAACTCAAAAAAAAAAAAAAAAAAGATAGGCACTCTGATAACACCTCCACTTTAAGCTGGAACCAAAAAGGCTAGACTTTCAAGGTAAGGGACAAGAAGAAATAAAACTAAGAAGCAGTAAGGGCAAAACACAGCCCACTTTCACATCATTTATCTAGGTGGTATGACAAAGCTGAAGTCTTAAATTTTAATTAAGGCAGTTTTCTACCTCACCCCCAGGGACCAGGGAAAAACGAAGTTTTCTCTGGAAGATGATACCATCATACTAGACCTCAAATATCCCTATAAATAATTTCTTAAATATCATGTACAACATATAATCAAGGCTAATCAGATATAATGGAATACTACACAGCAAGGAGAATAAATGAGTCTACAACTAAGAACAATATTGTGGATGAGTCACAAAAACATAATATTGAGGAAGAGAAGCCAGACATAAAAAGGTATATTCTGTATTATTTCACTTACATAAAGTAAAAAAGTAGGCAAAATTCATCTATGCTCTCAAAGTCAAGCCAGTAGTTATCTTTATGTGATGTTGGAAAAGAGGAGTTGGTAATGGTAGTTAGAAGAGCATGTAGGGGCCGGGCTTGGTGGCTCAGCCTGTAATCCCGCACCTTGGGAGGCTGAGGTGAGTGGATTGCCTGAGCCCGTGGGTTCGAGACCCGCCTGTGCAACTTGGCAAGACCTCGTCTCTACAATAAATAGAAAACTAGCCGGGCATGGTAGCGCGCACCTGTAGTTCTAGCTACTTGGAAGGCTGAGGCGGAAGATCACTGGAGCCCAGCAGGTTGAGGCTGCAGTAACCAGGAACGTGCCACTGCACTCCAGTCTGGGTGACAGAGTGAGACTCCAACTCAAAAAAAAAAAGGGAAGAGCATGTAGGGTTTCTAGAGCTAACAATATCCTGTTTCTTGATCTGAATTCTGGCTATATGAGTGTGCTCAATTTGTGAAAATTCTGCAAGTCAGATACTTATTATATGTTTATTTTTCTGTAACTGTATTATATTTCAATAAAAAATCATTTTAAGCAAATAGGCACACAAGGAAAAGAGGCACCGTGATCATGACCACAAATTGAAATTGTCACAGACCAAACACATTATGCTAAAGAAATAAAAATCAAGGTAATAAATATCAATAAAATAAAAATAATAAAAATCAATAAAATATCAAATAAAAATCAATAAAATATCAGTAGAGAAATGAAAAAATGACTTAGCAGAATCTAAAAAGAACCACATTATGCTAAAGAAATAAAAATCAAGCTTGAAAATATCAGTAGAGGCTGGGCACGGTGGCTCAAACCTGTAATCCCAAAACTTTGGGAGGTCGAGGCGAGAGGACTGCGAGCCCAGGGGTTCAAGACCAGCCTGGGCAACATGGCAAGACCTCATCTCTATAATAAATCAAAAAATTGGTCAGGCATTGTGGCCCACGCCTGTGGTTCCAGCTATCTAGAAGGCTGAGGTGGAAGGATCACCTGAGCCCAGCAGGTCAAGGCTACAGTGGCTGCAGGTGTGTCATTGTACTCCAGCCTGGGTGACAGAGTGAAACTCCGACTCAAAAAAAAAAAAAAAAAAAGAAGCTGGGCTTGGTGACTCAGCCGGTAATCCCACGCATTGGGAGTCTGAGGTGAGTGAAGTCCCTGATCCCGCAGGTTCAAGACCCACCTGGGCAACTTGGCAAAACCTCATCTCTACAATAAATCAAAAAAATTAGCCGAGTATGGTAGCGCATGCCTGTAGTTCCAGCTACCTGGAAGGCTGAGGCGGAAGGATCGCCGGAGCCCAGCAGGTCAAGGCTGCAGTGGCCAGGAGTGGCCACTGCACTCCAGTCTGGGCGACAGAGTGAGACTCCAACTCAAAAAAAAAAAAAAAAAGAAAAGAAAAATAGGCCAGGCACAGTGGCTTACGCCTTTAATCACAGCACTTCGGAAGGCGGAGTATGGTGGTGAATGCCTGTCGTTCCACCTACTTGGAAGGCTGAGGGAGAAGGATTGCCTGAGCCCAGCAGACCAAGGTTACAGTGGCCGTGAGCAGGCCACTGCACTCCAGCCTGGGTGACACAGTGAGACTCTGACTCAAAAAAAAGAAAAAGAAAATTCTGAAAAGGTCTAGCGTACATATAATTGGGAGTTCCAAAAAGAAAATGGTAAATAGAATAATGTCACTCCCACCAAAAAAATAATAATAATAAATAAATCCATGTCCTAATCCCTAAAACTTTACATGACAAGAGGAATTTTGCAGATGTGATTAAATTAAGGGTCTTGAGATGGGAAGATTATCACAAGGGTCCTTTTAAGAGTGAGACAGGGCCAGGGCAGTGGCTCACGCCTATAAATCCCAGCACTTTGGGAGGCAGAGGTGAGAGGATTGCCTGAGCCCCACAGGTTCGGGTTTGAGACCAATCAGGGACACTTGGTGAGACCTCATCTCTACAATTAAAAAAAAAAAAAAAAAAGTGAGACAGGAGTGTCAGAGCCATGTAGAGATATTTGAAGGTGTAATTTTCCCCATGAGCCAAGGAAGGCACAGCCTTACTGACACCTTGATTTTAACCCAGTAAGACCTGTTTTGGATATCTGACCTTCATAATGAAAAGTTACTAAGTCTGTATTGTTTTAAGCCATTTAGTGGTAATTTATTATAGCAAAAATGGGAAACTAATATAGAAAGAAAAAAGTTAATGGAATAGAAGCACTATTATGAAGAGATAATGATTGATAATTTTCCAGAACTGTTGAATGAAATTGTTCCATAAGTTAAATAACTTCAATGAATACCAAGCAGAATAAATAAAAAGAAATTCACACTGGATACACGATAGTGAAACTGTAGAAAACTTAAGTCAGAGAAAACTCTAAAGGCAACAAGAATGGGAGGGTATGTTCCAAAAGTATGTTTAAAAGAGTAAGCAACAAATTAAAATCTGACTTCAATAGCTACAACAGGCTGGGCTCAGTGGCTCAGCCTGTAATCCCAGTACTTTGGGAGGCCTAGGTATGTAGATTGCCTGAGCCCGCAGTTCGAGACCAGCCTAGGCAACTTGGTGAGACCTTGTCTATACAATAAATAAAAAATTAGCCGGGCATGGTAGCACACACCTGTAGTTCTGGCTACTTGGAAGGCTGAGGTGGAAGGATCGCCAGAGCCCAGCAGGTCGATGCTGGGGTGGCCATGAGCATGCCACTGCACTCCGGCCTGGGCAACGGAGTAAAACTCCAACTCAAAAAAAAAAAAAAAAAAAATAGCTACAACAGAAACTAAAAGTCAGATGAAAAAAGATATTCCATGCAAACAGTTGCCAAAAGAAAGCTGAAGTGTCTATACTAGCAGCAGATAAAATAGAATTTAAATCACACAACACACACTTTAAGTTAAAAAAAAAAAAAAGCTGCAAGAGGCTGGGCAAGGTGGCTCATGCTTATAATTCCAGTACTTTGGGAGGCTGAAGTGAGAGGACTGCCTGAGATCACGGTTTCAAGACTAATCTGGATACACTGGTGAGACCTCATCTCTACGATAAATCAAAAAATTAGCCGGGTGTGGTGGTGCGTGCCTGTAGTTCCAGCTACTTGGAAAGCTGTGGTGGAAGGATCATCTGAACCCAGCAGGTTGAAGCTGTGGTGGCCGTGAGTGTGCCACTGCACTCCAGCCTGGGTGACAGAGTGAGATTCTAACTCAAAAAAAAAAAAAAAAAGCTGTGAAGGACATTATACATTGACAAAAAGTTCAATCTTATAAGAAGAAAAATATAAATATATGCACACCAACAACAGAGCCTAAAAACATAGACAGGAAAGTTTGACAGAATTGAAAGGAGAAATATTTCTACAATATGAGTTGGCGATAACAATATTCACACTTTCAATAATAGATGGAACAACCAGACAGATGATCAATAAGTATATAGAGGACTTGAATAACACTATGAACCAACTAGACCAAACAGACATATACAGAACACTCCACTCAAGAGCAGCAGAATACATGGAACATTCTCCAGGATAGATCATATGTTGGGCCATAAAACAATTTTTAATAATTTTTTAAAATTGAAATCATACAAAGTATATTTTCAGATCACATTAGAATAAAACTAAAAATCAGTAACAGAAGGAAAACTAAAAAATTAACAAATATGTGAAAATTAAACAACACACCTTTTTATAAGTTTGTTTTGTTTTGTTTTGAATTGGAGTCTTACTCCATCGCCCAGGCTGGAGTGCAGTGGCACACTCATGGCCACCCCAGTGTCAACCTGCTAGACTCAGGCGATTCTTTCGCCTCAGCCTTCCAAGTAGCCAGAACTACAGGTACGCGCTACCACACCCAGCTAACTTTTAAATTTATTTGTAGAGACGAGGTCTCGCCTAGTGGCCTAGGCAGTACTCTCCCTCGGCCTCCCAAAGTGCTGGGATTACAGGCTTGAGCCACTGTGCCTGGCCACACACCTTTTTTTTCAAAGGCTACTCAAATAAAGAGTGGAAAAGGAACAAAGAAAACTGTAACTGGTTGTGAACAGTTCATTGCAAACAGCATTGCACTCAGACAACCACAACACACTCTTAAACAATCAATGGGCTAGCCGGGCTCGGTGGCTCAGCCTGTAATCCTGCGCCTTGGGAGGCTGAGGTGAGTGGATTGCCTGAGCCCGTGTGTTCGAGACCCGCCTGGGCAACTTGGCGAGACCTCATCTCTACCATAAATCAAAAAATTAAGCCAGGCTCGGTGGCTCAGCCTGTAATCCCAGCGCTTTGGGAGGCTGAGGTCAGTGGATTGCCTGAGCCCGCGGGTTCAAGACCCACCTGGGCAATTTGGCGAGACCTCATCTCTACAATAAATCAAAAATCAGCCGGGCGTGGTAGCGCGCGCCTGTAGTTCCAGCTACTTGGAAGGCTGAGGCGGAAGGATCGCCGGAGCACAGCAAGTCAAGGCTGCGGTGGCCAGGAGCGGCCACTGCACTCCAGTCTGGGCAACAAAGTGAGACTCCAACTCAAAAAAAAAAAAAAAAAAATCAAAGGGCTGTTCACAGTGGCTCACACCTATAATCTCAACACTTTGGGAGGCAGAGGCAGGAAGATCACTTGGGCCTAGAAGCTAGAGATTAGTTAGGGCAACATGGCAAGACCCTGTTTCGCCAAAAAGAAACAATCGTCCGGGTTCGGTGGCTCCGCCTGTAATCCCCGCCCTTTGGGAGGCCTAGGTAAGTGGATTGCCTGAGCCCGTGGGTTCGAGACCCACTCGGGCAACTTGGCAAGATCTCATCTTTACAATAAATCAAAACTTAGCCGGGCATGCTAGTGCCTGCCTATAGTTCCCGCGACTTGGAAGGCTGAGGCAAAAGGATCACCAGAGACCAGCAGGTCAAGGCTGCAGTGGCTAGGAGTGTGGCACTGCACTCCA
>CAUYQG010211320.1:0-26158 GCA_963574415.1 Tarsius wallacei | reverse complement strand
TCGCCAGAGCCCAGCAGGTCCAGGCTGCAGTGGCCGGGAGCGGCCACTGCACTCCAGTCTGGGTGACAGAGTGAGACTCAAACTCAAAAAAAATAAAAATAAAAATAAAAATAAATAAATTATTACAATTTCTTCTTATCTGGCATCCCTCTTTTCACTATTGCTCCACATCAATCCACTCTCTGTACAGTAATTACAGTAATCTTTCAAAAACACAATAGACTTTATTTTGCTTTGCACAATCTGCAAGGCCTTTCATGATCTGGTTTTGTCGACCTCTTCAGTTCATGCTACTTTCTCCTTTGCTCATATAAGTGTCTTAGACTACTTTCTTCTATTCTTTAGGTCTCACTCAAGTACCACTTCTTCTGAAAGGCCTTCTTTGAACATTCTTTTGAAGGTACATTACCTCTGCTGTCTAGTTGGAATCTCACATTACCTTGTGTTGATTTCTCCACTATACTTGTCACATTCTATATCACCTTATATATCTGTTTACTTATTCATTGTCTATAATCCCCTTCTAGCACTCTATTCTCTGAAACATAAGGTTTATGAAGATGGGAGCACATATTTTCTTTCTGTTCGCTACTGTATTTCCAGCTCCCCAAACAATAACATCATATAGTAGGCATTCAGTCAATATTTGTTTCATAACTAAATATTTTAGAACTATCTTTGTTAGATAAATAGTATAAAATCAGGTTATGGCCCAGAAATAGACAGTCATTACTTATCCAATTATTTCATGGGACAGGTCTTTCTCTAATGTGTTCATTTAGTCTGGTCTTGCTAGAAGTGCATAATTGCTTGAGATGCTATGATAAAAAAAGAGTATATTTTTATTTTATATCTTTAGGAGCTTGTAGTCAGCAATGGACAGCACTAAAATAGAGAATTTTGAAGATATATAAAAAGAGATTTATTATATTGTCCCAAACTAAATAAATCATAAAAATAACAGAAGTCACTTATAATACTGATTGTTGGATACAGAGTGATTAGTCATATTATAAGGTATTATATCAGGATTTTTAAGACAAACTATAAGTATTAGACTAGCTGTCAATGTTACAAGTTAAGATTTCATTTTCTAGTTAACTGAGATCTAATCTGATAAGCTATGCTTATTTTAAACTTTACCATTGAGTCCTTTAATAAGATGTATAAATTCATTTTTTAGCCCACATAAACAAAATCTAGTGAGCATAATAAAGCCTATCACTGCTGATTTGGAATTCTCCAATACCTTAGTGTACTTAAGTACCAGTTGCTGTAATCTTTTTTATCTCATATCAAAAAAATATGACTGTGGTCATTATGATGGAAGGCAAGAGAACATGGTCATTATCAGCTTTTTTCCATGTTCATGAACCTGTGCTAGATGCACATATACCTCATCTCATCTATTTTTCACAATACTTCTGGGAAATATGTATGATTTTTCTCAATTTGAGGAAAATGATTTGTAGATTGCTGATTTACAAGATCACATTACCAGTTAGTTGCAAAGCCAGAATTCCAACTATCACTTTTTACTCAAATATCTATATACTTTTTGCTGTTTCACATCACTTTTCCCTCTGAAATCATTACAAGACTGTAAAGACAACTTAAGTATGGGCCTCATCGGTAGATTGAAAAAGAGAAAACTGTAACAATGTAAAGCGTATCTGATCCTAAACCAGGGGAAGTGAGGACCAGATGGAGGCCAAAACTTCACCTGCACATAGATTTCTTATGTACCTAATCCTAACTTGTACTTCACATCTTTAAAATAAAATGAAGTATTAAAAATAAATAGAAAAAATTAGAAAAAGAGAAAACCAAGCAGCGAATATTTTTCTACATTTATCAGGGTTGGCATAGGAACTGGAGGCTCAGAAGATATATCCATAAAGAGAAAATTATGAAAAGAAGAAAAAATAAAAAATAGTTGCATAATACTGAGCATATATTCTGAGCCATGTGATATAAAAAAAAACATTTCAAGGAATTGTGAATGTTACAGAATAGAGATTTGGAGAGACTTAAAAACGGTTTTTAAACATTTGAGGAGATATTTCATGGAAGAAGAAGTCCATCTGATTTTTAAGACAGCAAGAGGTGAACTAGATTAATTAGTGGACAATGCAAAGCGATGAACACTTACACAAAGACAAGAATAATTTTCAAAGGATTCATTAAAAAGGAGATGGTGAGTTTCCCTTTACTGGTTATTAAACAGAGGATGGGTGATAATGTGGCCATTGTATTGTAGTGGAGATTGAAACATCAAATGAGTGTTTGGAGTAGAGGGCTTTTCAAGTCAATTATGATGTAAATATCCTCTGATTATATAATGATCTAGCATTGAAAATGGTCTAGGAAACAGGGTTAAATGTATACTGATCAAAATTTGAGGCAGTGAGTGAGAAACTCAAAAGAGGTAGCAAATTTTAGTTCATCCTTGTGAGTTTAAGTTAACCTTTAAAGTTTCCAGTTTGTCATTACTACCCCCACTAAACTTCTATCTTCTTTCTCCTGCCTACTTCAGGTTCTAGCATCAGATATGGAAGCAGGAAAAGCTGTTTAACCAGCTTCCAGAGTTGCATAAGAAAATATTCATCTTATATATTAATTAAGTATATATACATGATATCATTTTTATATTATATATAATCTGCTTTCTGTTCAAAATTTGAATGATATAATTGGAACAATTTCAATTAATTAAAAGTTCTTGTTTCTTTTCTTCTGAATAATTTATGATGTACCCTGCATTAATTATAAGTAGTATTATTTGGTAGGAAATATATAAAATGCACATTTTAATGAGCTCTTTATAGTGAGGTTCAAAGCTAAGAGGTTATAAACCATTACTGCGTGTACAATAAAAAGAGACATTACAGATGAAGTCAGGGTAACGTACTTACTTTCAATGTTTATTACTGAAGAGTAGATATTTATTTTCTTTGTATTTTATACGATTTTCCTGGTATACACAATTCACTTTCTAAAACACCAATGAACACATGACTCAAATTATGAAATTGACTCTAATCTAGATACACACAAATGATAGCCTTATTTGACATGTTTCTTTTAAAATAATAACAAAAAATTTATTTGATTACAAGAGGCATATTTAGAGTTATTGCTGGTTGTGCATGTTGGTGGTTCAGCAGAACGGGTTGCATTTTAGCTATCAAAATGCATTTTAGCTATCAAAAATACACATAGGTGCACATATGTGTGTGTATGCTCACAAACACACACACACACACACACACACACACACACACACACACACACACACACACCTTAAAATGCAAGTTCCTAACGTCAGGTTTTTCTAACTAGTTAAAACAGATTCGAGCATTCTGGAAATCCTGGATCATTTTATCTTCTTCTTTATCTTAGTCCTAATAAAAGATACAGCATCACTGCCCTTGTCCCATGCCAAGTGATACAGTTTTTTCCTCACCAGTAGACTAACATATTCACAAGTCCAAACTGTGATGTGTCATCTTGACATAGGTGATAGAAAAGACAACATAATTAATTGTTGTGGAGTTAACCAAGGAATTGGATTTTCTTAGTGAAGTCAAACAGAGTTTCTTCAACAGGGTACTTATTGAGCAAAGGCTATGGAGACATTTCAGTAGATGACTATGAAAATAAAGTTTGATAGACAGAAGACTTAGTTTTGTGTATCATTTCTTTACATCTGCTGTATTATTATATTATTCTCTTTCATATTTCATTTGACTTTCCCTATAGATATGTTCATTATGCTCACTTTCTTACAACTTATGACCCTTTCTGTGACCCATTTGTCTTCATAAAACCTTCCAAATCTTTCATTTTAATAATAGTTAAGGTGGACAATATTAAGATTAACTCTTCTGTACTGTCAGAATGGTCACAGTACAATAACTGTAATAGATGAACTGATTTTGTTTTGCATATGCAAATTGCTTTATTACTCAGAATTGGTAACCGAATCTCTGCAGAATTTCTCCCTAGGTTTACTAAACTTCTCATCAGTTTATTTGTCTCCCATCTTGTTTAATCATTTGTAAGCCAACATGTCTCAGATGTACAGATTTATATTCTATTGGTATTATGTCCCCACAGGGTGATTGTTGAATAGTGAATAAGACAAACATTTATAAAAAGTATCTTTTTTTAATATTCTCTCTACTTTTGGTCTTTAATGTGGCTATTCACTCACTTGATTCTTATTGGTACAAGGCTTTAAATTGTTTGCGAGCTCATCCTAGAAAAAGTGCTACATAGCTCATTGCTGAATATCACTACAGTCACCTTTGAAGTACTCCTGTTGGGAAGCTATGCACTAATGTCAGCACCTAGTTCGCCTGTCAAGGCAATTTTGGAATTCTTTTTCTGATATGACCACCAGAGCTGTCACCACATTACTCTGAATGTCATCAAAATGTCTTTCTTTCAAGATTCCCTTTAACTTCAGGTAAAGAGAAAAGTTAGTGGGGGCCAAATCAGGTTAGTAGGCAGGGTAGTCCAATACAATTATTTGTTTATTGGCAATTCCCTGACAGACAGTGTTTCGTGAGCTGGTGCATTGCTGTGATGCAAGAGCTCCTTCAGGACCATTTTGCACACACTTTTCCCATGCCACATTTTTTGGTCAAGATTTTCCTAACTGTTTCTCTATCAATGTTTATTTAGTCTACTATCCTTCTCATAGTCAGATGACAATTTTGACACACAATTTGATGAATTTTTGCAATGTTTTTGTCAGTTCTGCTCATTACTGGCCATCCTTACCTCTCTTCATCAGTGATGCTTTCTTTCCCCTTTCTTCATGACGTTATCCCCATAAACTTGGACTAATATGTCCCTGATTTTACTTTCACTCTTGCCAAGTTTAACAAGAAATTTAATGGTTGCTCATTGCTCTAATTCAAACTATGACATTCTTGTGATGGCACACAAATTCATTTAACAACAATAATGAATGCCACTCAGCAAGAAACTGCCATATGTCAACACAAACACAGCTGTGAGACACTGATATATCAAGGTTATGAAATCTTATTGAGTTGTTTGCACAATGCTGCCAATTGTAAGCACTTGGTGGCAAGTTCAAGAACTTAATTGTCAGATTTCATTTCTTGATTTCCCTGGAATATCTATACATTCAATGTGTAATGTGATAATCTCTGTTAAGTTTCTAAAATGTAGAAATACATCTTGGTCATATTTGGCTCTCAATGGCTTTATGGTATGTACCTTGTATAAGTTATTTGTGAATATTGAAGGGAACTGAGTTAAAATGAACTGAAAGTTTCAAGGCTAAATGGTTATATATCCCCCTTGCCTTCATTTAACCTGATTGTTCTTTCTCTCATCACTAAATGTAGTGCATTGTATCATGGTAGCTCATGTCATAAGATGCTTACCACAATAATTTTACATAAGATGGTGAGTATTATTGGATAAGTTTATATATATGAGAAAAAAATGATAAAGTAAAAGGAGTCCAGGGAGCATCATTTTCAACCTAGCACTGTCTTCTCATTCCTCCCTTCTTTTCTGCTTAAGGTACTTTCTCATCAATTGAACTTTTACTTTCTCATGCCGGTTCCTCCCAGGAATATCAAATTTGTTTTAGAAAAAAATGTGTTCAGAAATAGTGCACGTGACCAGATGTGTATCCAGAAGGAAAGAATGTCTATTCCTAGCCTGCCTTTGGCTTCCCAGGGGAACTGTGGAAGCCTATTTGATAGCACAATATTTTCTTTTTTATTATTCAATATTTTTTATTATGATATTGTGAGGGGTACAGTTAAGGGTTAGGTATACAAATGTGCTTTGTTCAAGCACCCTTGTTGAAAAGAGGTGTCTCCCCATCCCCAGACAGATATTTACTACCATTAATCCCACCCCCCCCCCATAGTTTCCCACCACTGTCAGTCATTTTCTTATGGTAATACGTTGGATGATCAAGGTCTACTATATACAGCAGTCTCTTTCTGACCTCTTGGACGCTTCACTGTCAAGTCTACTTTCCTTTTGCATGCTCATTTCCTACTCATTCCTGGCCAGGAACAAATTTTCCTCTTTATTCTAAGAGTGGGAAGGTTAGGTATTGGTTGATAGAGCAACTTTGTTTTTTTAGCTTGGCTGCTAGAACACATTAGTGGTATAGCAGCAGAGACAGACATAAAAGCACCTTATGACTTTAGTTTCAAAACTTGCATTTAAGTCTTCAAAACATGTTGAGTTGAATTTGGATACAGTGTAAGACAAGAGTGAAATTTTATTTTTTGGCATGTGGATCTTTAGCTTTCCTGATATTATTTACTGAAATTATTTTTCTTTCCCCATTGTGTATTCTTTGCCCTTGGCAAAGATTAACTAACTGCATGCCTGGCCTTATTTCTGTTTTGATTACTTTTTTTGATAGCTTTGTAATAAAACTTGAAAGCCGGGGGAAAAAAAAAAGAAAAAAATGATGAAGCAATGCCTGGCTAACCCACATTCTTAATTTTTCAACCACCTCTGTGGCACTAATTATGGTGTTTGCACTAGGTGCTATTGAGAATTATTAAGACTGTTACATTCAAAATTTCTGCCCTTAATTAAAACAGAAGTGACCAATTAGTATGTTTAACTAATAACAATTACTAACTGGATATTGCATTTTGACTGTATATATTGCTTCATATATTTCAAAGTATTTTCACAATAATTTTTTCATTTGAACTTCACAACTCTTCTTAGAGAAAGGTTCAGAAAATGTTATCTTCTCCAGTCTTTAAATAAATAGATTGATACACAAATAGGTTTAGTAGCCTTCTCAGAGTCACATGGCAACTTCTATCAGGAACAGAACCCTAGAACTCATATATTGACATAAAAATTAGTCTACTTCTATCACATAACACTAAATTTAGTAATTTATCATGGTGTTTCTTGTTTTATGGCAAAATATACACGTACTTTAAAAATTTGACATATTTATTTACAAATATGCAATTTGACTTCACTATAGTGCCAAAGTTTCACTTGAGTAATAAGTGTCATTGGGGTAATGGCACATAAGCATATTTGAGAGGAAATGGAAAAGTGAGTTTGCAGTGAATATAAGTAAATGAAACAATCTTCTGGAATACAACACTATAAATTACTCAAAATCTTAAAATTTTTCTTGTTGTACTTTTTTAATAACCAGACAAAAAAAAACTTTACTATTTAATGTAAAAAGACGAGAAGGCAAAGTTTAGAGAAAAAAAAATTCAAAGTGTTATTAAAAAGATGAAGTATAAGGTTGAAGTTAGGGAATAACATCAATATGCTTATATTCACATATATCATATGTGATGGCATCTTTGAACTTCAAAAGGCTTCTTTAAACATTGGCCTTCATTTTCTTTTTAACATCATGCCTGAAGTATTACAAATAAGAATAATAACCTCATTTCTAAAATGTATAATGAATAATGTGAACATTACAATAAATGAAGTAAAAGTCATTAGATTCAAATCTCAAAAACGTAAATAACCTCACAAAAATTAGTGTGCTTGTGATAGTATGTCTGTGTGAGTATATGTGTATATACATTTCAATTTTATTAATGTCAAAAGTATAACACCATAATGGACTGATTGTTTGTATTTCCCGAAATGTATGTGTTGAAACTCTAATCACAATGTATTACAAGGTGGGACTTTTGGGAGATGGTTAGGTCACAAGGGAGAAGCTCTCATTAATGGAATTGATACTCAACAAAGAGAACTTTGAGAGCAATTACTGCTATATGAGACCACAACAAGAAGTCAATATTCTGTAATTCAGAAGAGGATTCTAATTAGATACCAAATGTGTTGGCACCTTGCTTTTTGATTTCCCAGTTTCCATGACTCTGAGAAACAAATATTTGTTATTTAAGAAGTCCAGTCTGTAGCATTTTTGTTAAAGTAGTCTAAATGGACTAAGACAACGCCATAATCCAAGAAAAACAACAACATGTGATTATTGAATCTCATCCTCATGAAAGGAAAATAATTTACCTTATATATTTATCAAATGCAGATAGTAAGATCTATAACATCATCTTTAGCCATGGGAATCAAATTTTTGTTTCATGTGAAGATTTGTTCACTACACTTGAACTGGGGATGATAGAAAAAGCTGTTTTAGAGTTATTTATGATTTCTAATAAAGAATTTCTAGAAGAAAAACTCCTTAATATAATTGTTATTTTCAAGGGCTCTGATTACTTCTACAAAAAGTAATTTTATATTCCATAATAACTAAACAAAAATCTTTGTGCTAATATCGTATTCTCATTGATTGATAAACTTTTCCTCAATGCTCTGCTTAAAATAAATGCAATAAGTTACTTTAGAAGGGTTTTAGGCCCTATCTCCAGGCTTTGATTCTGAACAAAAGAAGCAATGGTACTACTTTGCTTAATTAATATATCCTTACATGTAAGAAAAAGAGAATGCGGCTGATGCTTTTTATATCACTGATTTACAGAAAATAATATTTGCATTATAAGATCAGTGTGTTTCTTTAAGCTTTGATTTATGAGATCTTCATGGAATAAAATTGATTTTGACCTGGATCTTGTTTACACATGCCTTAAGTGGAAGTAGTTTTTTTTTTTTTTTTTAGAAACAGGGCCTACATTTTGTATTTGTTATGAATACCTTAGCACTTCACAAATATTACTGGATTCAAAGTAGAAGTGCTTTTTAAAATCTTACTGAATTGGAATGAATATTCACGAAGGTATTCAAAACCAGCTGAGTTAAAATGGGAATTGAGTGTATTATCTGAGTTTATCTTAGTTTAGTGAAACATCTGTTGTCTATTTTCAGGTTGACTTATTTATAATATATATTATAATCCTCAGTGTGAGACTTAAGGTTTCTTCTCACAATTTGTTGACTTTCATGGCTTCAACTATTTTGTAAATACCAATAACCATATGCACTTTTGGCAGAAGGCACTGCAGTAATAATAATAACAGCTAACCGTTACTGAGTGCTTACTATGTGCTGACCATTGTAAAACCATAATAACCTTCTGAATAGTTTGGATGAATGGTTTAATAATCTCATTAGCTTCTCCGTTATACAAAAAGAAAACTAAGGCACAGTGAGGTTAAGTAACTGAAGCACACTGAGGTCAAAATCACAGAGCTAAAAATGTGGTGGAGCCAGGATGAAAAGACCATCGATTAGTAGAAGGATCT
Organism: Tarsius wallacei; assembly: GCA_963574415.1. NCBI lineage: Eukaryota > Metazoa > Chordata > Mammalia > Primates > Tarsiidae > Tarsius > Tarsius wallacei. The sequence continues at coordinate 16,928 of CAUYQG010211320.1, read as the reverse complement.
GGTGTTCTTAACCACCACACTTGATCACTTTTACTTCGGTCTCTAGGCTGATTTAATAAAAGGATGCAATAATTATAAAGTGAAAAATTGAATAAAGTCATGGAAAGAATGGAGTTTCTGGAATATCAAACTATTGTTTAGCCTGTTTCACTACCTAAAATTTTATGTACAAGACAAGGTATGAGTCCATCCGGCTGTATCCAACATCACTTTCATGATGGCATGTGTCTGTGTGAAAAACTCACAATTCACTATAAAAATAAGTCCACAAACCAACCTCACTCTGGCTTTCAAAGCTGATTATAATCTAGCTTATTTGCTTGTCTACCTATTGTTTTGTTTAACATACAAGAATTAAACATTCTAGTCAACATCTTCATTTTTTCCCCATACATAACAGTTGCTATGCCTTTTCTCATGCCATTCTCTCTCTACCTAGAATGTTGCCTCCAGGAATTTTCCTCCAGGAAAAATTCCAACTACCTATCCATGTCTCTGAAACATCAACACCTCATTAACATGAAATGGCTTTGTTTCTTTAAAATAGGCATCAATTTCATTTTAAAAAATGCATTTGTCTAATTTTTTTATGGTTTTACCTAAACAATCTTCTCTAAAAACATCTTCTGTCTCTATTTCTTTTTTTAATTTAAACTTAATTTTCTAATTGGAGGTCTATTTTTTTTTTAATTTACACTTAATTTTCTAATTGGAGGTATATGTGAAGATATACAATATAGATATACTGTGTAATCATATGGTTTGGGCTTATGATGAGCCTGCTCCTCACCCCCCAGTGGTAAAGCATGATATCAAAGGGGTGGTTTTGTAGCCTTTATTGTCCCTCTTCCCTTCCTCCACTCTTTAGCAGTGTCCAGTGTATGTTGTTTCTATCCTTGTATCTGTGTGTGCCCAGTGATTGGTTACCATTTATGAATGATAAAATGCTTTATTTAGTTTTCTGTTTCTGTGTTAAATCACTTAGAATAATGACCTCCAGCTACATCCCTGTTGATGTAGAAGACATGATTTCATTTTTATGGCTGCATAGTATTCCATGGTATATAAGTACAAATAGAGAAGGCAGGTTAGACTAGGAAACCTTTAAGGCTGTAGAAATGCTCCAAGCTCGTTGATGCCGCAGCAGCTGGTGGAGAACTATGAGTGTCAGCAGACAGCCTAGCTATGGAAAACTTCACACCTACCTATTAGACTTCTACAGCACTCTAGTCTGACTATCCAGGATGTTTGCAGTTGAAAGCTGATCGCCAAGGCAAGAACTTGCTTCAAACCCCCAGAGCATGTGAATCAATAGCCAAGGATGACCTATGATAACCATGAACCTCATAGTAATATTACTAATATACAATTATCCCAGGGGAACCTCCCACTACCATAATTCACCTGACACCATGACAGTAACAGTGTGACCCTTATAAGACCTGAAACTCTCCTGCACAAATGAGGGATGAGTAACAGCAACCCAACCTTAAGACTACCCATTTCTAGGAATAACTCACTCCTTAGTACCCCTAAGAATAAAAGCTAGAGTCCATAATACTGAGTGACCTCTCACAAAAACAAAAAACTAAGTATCACATGTTCTCACTCATATAGTAGACCTTGATCATCCAACGTATTACCACAAGAAAATGACTGACAGTGATGGGAAACGATGGGGGGGCGGGATAGGGGAAGCAATTAATGGCAGTAAATACCTGTCTGGGGATGGGGGGACACTTCTTATCAACAAGAGTGCCTGAACAAGACGTATTTGTATACCTAACCCTTAACTGTACCCCACAATATCACAATAAAAAATATTGAATAATAAAATAATAATAATAATAATAATAAAACCAAGAGTGTTGCAAATAGTTAAACTCAGACTAGCACTACATGGCTAATGTTTTAATTGTTATACTAGAATTTGAGAGATGGACTCTGAAACATTATTTTTTGTTTCAGTGATGCCTGGTACATTACCTGGTATACATGAGACCATTATTATGTATTTATAAAATTAATCAAAGAAATGCGAATTTCAAGTATGTAGTGCCCTGAGCTAATGGAGAATCCCTCTCCACGCCTAAAAATATAATAGAAATTAAGCATAAATATAGTATAAACATTGTAAATACACACAGGAGTTTTTTTTTTCCCCTCTTTTAATCTTTATTTAAAATTGTGGGGTACAATTCAGGGCTAAGTATACAAATATTCACAGTGCAGCTACCCTTATTGATAAGGTGTGCCCCCCATTCCCCAGGAAGATATCGACTATTGTCAATCCCACCTCCCCACCCCTCCACCTTCCTCCCCGCAGTTTCCCTCCACTTTCAATCATTTCTTATAGTAATACAGTAGTTGTTTAAGGTCCACTTATGAGTGACAACATGTGATACTCAGCTCTTTGTTTCTGTGAGAGATCACTCAGTATTATAAACTCTAATTCCATCCAGGTTGCTGCAAAGTTCATGATTTTGTTCTCCTTTATGGCTGCGTAGTATTCCATTGTATATATGTACCACACGAGTCTAAAAGAAATGAGGATTGTTGTATGCTTGTGGCTGTATTTTAGCACTCACACTGAAAATGTGATTACTGGTGGCAGTAACAATGGGACCTGTACGTGAGACACCTGCATAATTCATCATCCTGGAATTGCAACCGCATTCATGAAAGAGCAGCTAAAAAGACTTCTACAACCAGCTAGGATATTAACAAGGATATTTGTCTCTGTTTGGGATTTTAAGAGGTAAATATATCTCTGAATATCTCTGAGTTGAATTGTATCCCTCCCAAGTTTATGTGTTGCAGTCTTAACTCCCAGCATTTCAGAATGGGACCTTATTTGGAGATAGGATCTTTATAGAGGTAGTCAAGTTAATGAGGTCATTAAGGTAGGCCCTTATTTAAAGAGACTGTGTCTTTATAAAAAATAAATTTGGGCCGGGCGCGGTAGCTCAGCCTGTAATCCCCGCACTTTGGAAGGCTGAAGCTAGAGGATTGCATGAGCCTAGGGGTTTGAAACCAGCCTGGGCAACTTGGTGAGACCTCATCTCTACAATAAATCACAAAAACTAGCCGGGCATGGTGGCCTGTGTCTGTAGTTTCAGCTACTTGGGAAGGCTGAGGTGGAAGGATCGCCTCAGCCCAGCAGGTAGAGGCTTCGGTGGCCGTGAGCGTGCCACTGCACTCCAGCCTGGGTGATAAAGAGTGAGGACTCCAGCTGAAAATAAATAAATACATAAATAAATAAATAAATAAATAAATAAATAAATAAATAAATTTGGGCAGTGAGACATATAGAGCAAAGATGATGTGAAGTTACATAGGTGGAAAATAGCCATTTGTAAGCCAAGGAGAGAGACCTGTAATAGATGCTTCCCTCATAGCCCTCAGAAGAAATCAACACTGACATCTTAATTTGGGACTTCTAGTCTCCAGAACCCTGAGACAACACATTTTTCTTATTTATGCCACTCATTCTGTGGTACTTTGTGTCAGCATCCCTAGCAAACTAATATACTCTGGTACTAATATGAAAACTATAGAACTATGCCACCATCAGGTGTGGATAGTAAATTCATACTATTCACATGGCACAGGAATTCTCAAGCTGGGAAAATAATGTAGTTTCATATCAGACTGCCAAAACCCTGAGACCTCTGTATAACCAAATGTAAAATACATTTTCTTTTTAGATAAGGTCTGATGTGATTTCCATGAAAATAGTTGCCCATGAAGATGAGATCGTAATAAGTGTTAAATACTACAAAGGGATGTGACCCAACATAAGGAAGAATCAGAGACAAAACAAATCAGAGACAAAACAAACCAAATCTTCACTTTCGATAACAGAATTCTCAAACTTTAGATAATAGAATTCTCCTAAATAGACTAAGAAAACTATTTTTGGACAAATAATTATCTGCTATATTATATCCAAGCTCTCATTGGAAGAATGAAAAAGGATCTTTTGTAGAATGAAACTGTACTCAGAAGGAGGAAATGGAATATAAGAGGTAATAACAAACTGTAAAGTTGGTAGAAATATAAGCAAATCCAATTTTTTTAAAATAAGAGTCTCACTCGGTCACCCAGGCTGGAGTATAGTGGCATGCTCTCGGCCACCACAGCCTCGACCTGCTGGGCTCAGGTGATACTTCTGTCTCAGCCTTCCAAGTAGCTGGAACAACAGGCATGCACCACCACACCCAGCTAATTTTTTGATTTATTGTAGAGATGAGGTCTTGCCAAGTTGCCCAGGCTGATCTCGAACCCCTGGACTCAGACAATCCTCTCACCTCTGCCTCCCAAAGTATTGGGAATTCAGGTATGCACCACCACTCCCAGCTATAAGCAAATCTTAATAAGCATTTGTTAAACAACAAATAATAAAACAATAGTCTGGAGCTTAAATCAACTTGGAAATAAAATGCAAGGCAGTGATAAATCAGAGCAGGCAGGGAGTGAGCAGTACAAAAGCATTTGAAAGTCCTCGTGTTGAGTGTAGTAGAGATATTGGTCAACTTTAGAATTTGTTAAGTACACATATGAAGCATGTAGTGTATGTACTAGAAGAATTGACAAGCAAGGAATAGGAGAAGGAACAAATAAAATGCAAAAAACACAATAGAATGTAAGAAATGCTTAAAGAAATAAAATAATAACATAGATATGTTTAAAAATTAGTAGAAACATTTAAATGATTAAAATCACTTAGTAAAAAATGTTCAGATTGAATTAAAAATTTAATTTTATTCATTTATAAGAGATATAGCTAAAATATATGACACAGAAAGGATGAATGTAAAAACGTAGAAATATTCATTCGGTATTAATATTGCTACATCAGCTTTCCTTTGGCTATTGTTTCCTTTCCACATATCACCTAATATTCAAAGGAAAACTGATGTAGCAATATTAATATCCAATAGAATAGACTTCAAGAAAATAAGTCTTATTGGTAATAAAGTAATTACATAGTGATAAAATAAAAAAAACATCAGGAATATATAATCAATTCTGAATCATTTTCTACCTATAAAACTTCAAGTTGACAATGCTACAATCTTGGGGGAAATTTTAAAAGATTTTCTCAGTAACTGATAGATCTATAGAAAATTTTAATAAAAATATAAAATGTTGAGCATTAACCCATAATAAGTCTGGTGTAAATTATCTTTATAGAACCCCTACTCAACAATTAAAGACTTTACACTATTTTTAAACAAACATAAAACATTTATAAAAATAGTGCACTTACTAAGCTGCAGCAAAATTTTGAACAAATACCAAAGAATTAACATACAAACAACCTTTTCTGATCAATATGTAACAAAATTATAAATCAATAACAAAGAGAAGGCAAATCCCCATAGATATGGAAATTTTAGAACACACATGGTGTATGATTCATTGGTCATAAATAAATTGTAATGGAAATACAAAACATTATACAAAACTGTGTAAGATACAGGTAAAGCAATATATACATCAAAACGTATAGCTCTAAATGTACTTATTAGAAAGTTGGAAAGATGAAAAGTTAATAAGTTCTGTTTACAACGCAAACAGTTGGTAAAGAAAAGAAAAAAACCAAGCACATTAAAAGAAAAACAATATCAATAAAGGCAAAAGTTAAAGCAGTAGAAAAACAACCAGAGGATCAGCATAACCAAAAGCTCGCTCTATGTACAGACTAACAGTCAAACTTTTGACTAGATTGACTTAGAGAAAAGTATGAAATTACAAATAAAATGTATTAAAAATGGTAGAGCTGGCACAACCTCCATCATTGTGGGCACTGAGAAAACTACAAAGAAAAGTTATGTCAATTTATGTTAGTAAATTTGAAAACAGTTTATATAAATTCTAATTTACAAAGAAGAAAATCTGAATAGACCTGTAGTCAATAAATAAGTAAAATTTATTGTTATAAAAACAAAAACAAAATAAAATTTACCTAAAGAAAAAAACCTGTCAAGGTAACAACCAAGTTAGACAGTTTTATAGGTAAATTCTGTCAAGTAGATAAGCCCTAATTTATGTAAAATCTGTAACGTACAAAAAATAAAAACCCCTTAAATAATTTTATGTGTTATTGCATTTACCTAAAATCTGAATACTTTTAGTGCAAAAAAAAAGAAACATAGGATAATCTCATATAGAGTCAATAATCTTAAATAACAAAATATTTAGAAGCAAGTTCGACAATGTGTACAATAAATTTTGACGTTGTAATCAACTACAATGAAAGCCTAGAAAAATAGATTATTTGGCTTACCATTTCTATAATGCTAACATTGTAGATTTTATCCTTACGCTTTCCAGAGAAGTGAATAGAAAATAACCTATATTTTATTTGGTGTTTGAAATAGAAATATCACTCTTTATTCAGGAAGGAATTTGATATGGGGTTTCAACCTGCTTTTAGATATATGTAAATATGTGCTGCAATTTAGATTTGCAAAATATTAAGTAATTTGTAAAGTCTGTCCCAAGAAAGATTTTCAGTTTCAACTTCAACATGTAAAGAGCTTGGAAATCATCACTCCTGTCTTTGCAATAAGGAAATGCTACACAAATACTTTTCTTGTCCACATCAAAGAACTGAGGACACAGGGCAAACCACAACCTCCAAATTTGGAGAGACAAGTGAATTCACAGAGTCAAGGCCAAGATCTGTTTACCTAGAACAGAAGCCATTGCAGCCATAAATTGGTAAAAATACTTAAATGGTAATTTTGATGAATTGCTGGAAGCTTAGTGTGGACTAGCATGAGAATGAGAAATTTCTGTGTAAAATAGTCTTACACATGTTGGGGCTTTACCTCCAGGAATCCCACCAGGTTCTTATGGTAAATGAATGACAAAGGATGCCTCTTGCACCTGATAGTAGGTGGGGAAAAGTATTCTTTGTGACGTACATCTAGACAATCTTAATAACAGAAGTGTATCTATTTAAGGAGAAATTGTACAAGACAACTACCTACAATGAGGCTTAAATAGAGAGATTGGATTCATGAATAAGAATATGCTTGTTTTTCTAAAATGGATAAACTCAATACAACTCTAAAAATAATAAAAAAACCCACAGGGTTTTTTGTTTTGTTTTGTTTTGCACAGTTTTCTGAGCTTAGTTGAAAATTCTTATGGATGTGTGTCTTAGTTCGTTTTCTACTGCTGTAACAGAATATCACAGACTGGATAATTAATAAAGAAAAAAATGTATTTCTTACAGTCCTGAAGGCTGGAAAGTCCAAAGTAATAGGGCCTGAATCTGGCAAAAGCCTTCTTGCTGCATCATCCCATGGTGGAAGGCAAGAGGCTGAGAAAGAAAGAAAAGAAGAGAGAAAGATGGTGGAACTCACCATCTTATCAGGAACCAACTCCTGAGATAATTAATCCACTTCCAAGATAATGATCTTGATCCATTCATGAGGGCAGAACCCTCATGTTTTAATCACCTCTGAGAAAAATCTCACCTCTCAACACAGTTGCATTGGGGATTGTTTCTAACACATGAACTTTGGGGATACAATCAAACCACAGCAATGAGTAAATGGTCAAAACTCAGTAAAGTAATATTCAAAATATAAAAATAATTAAGTAAAACTTTTCCCACCAGATATCAGGACATAATATAAAACTATGCTAATTAAAATAGTGTGACATTGATGTAGGCATAGACACACAAAGATTGGTGTACATTAAGGGACCCAAAAACAGACCTATAGAGTTATGGGAAATTGTTATAGAATAGAGGTGAGACTACTACCCAATGGTGAAAGATTGAAACTATTCAATAGGGCAATAAATGGTAATGATATTTGTTATCTATGTGGAAAGAGATAAACTGTTTCCTTATTTTATAATACACAGAAAAAATAACTTCCATTATGTCTTTAATAGACATAAGTGTTAAAAGGAAAGCCTAAAATTTTCTAGGAGAAAATTTAAGAGGATATCTTTATGACTTCAGGATAACGAATCCCTCTTAAGCAATACACAAAGGTACAAATCATAAATAAAAAGATGGATAAAGGTGATTATAATAAAATAATAAACTTGTACACGAGAAGAGACACCCAAAACAAATCCAAACAATGAGATATTATTTGCCACCCATGATATTTGAAAAAATTAACTTAATAATATCAGGTTTTAGTGAAGATGTGGGGAAACACATACATCATTGGTGCGAGTGTAAACAACATGCATGCCTATCAATAAACAAATAGATATACAAATACCACAAGGTGATTAAAATAATATACTAGATATTCAAGTGCTGTGATAAAATATCTGACTCCATCTTTTTGATTGACTGCTGACATATTTCAAAACTGACCATTCTTTCTTCTCCTCCTACCTACACTGGGAAAAGCTGGTAAGAAAGCCCTAATGCTCCCCCTCTGGTGCTGACAGGAAGTTCAAATATGCAAACCCTGGCTTATGCACAGAAACCTGGCCCCAGCTACATCTCCTAATTGTAGTAAAAGACGGGGCAGTCTCCTTTCTCAGCTCTTTATAGTAGTTTCAGGTCAGATTGGGAACCTACCCTGCTCTCCCCAGAAAGTCCCATTATAATATGTTTACATTAAACCTGTTAATACTGTCTGTGCATGTGTGGTAACATCACCACAATCTTGACATATGAGTCAAATTTTGGTTGAGGGAGTTTATCCTACTTCTGCGGAATGACCACCTCAAATATCAATGGTATATCTGTAATTACTTTAAACTAAAATTATAAAAAAAATTTTTAAAATAAAAGACTAAATTGCCATAGATTATTGATTTAATTCCATCTTTTTCTCAGATGAATTTACTGAAAATTTCACATCACAAGTCTCAGGCTCTGACTTTTTTCAGTCAGCAGGGCTCTGACTTTAGCATAGGAAACCTGTCAAGCTGGGTATTCAGTTTCCTTCATCTCTGCTACTCTTGCAACTAAATTCTAGATTTGATTTTTAGCAGTCTTCTCTATGACTGCAAGAGATGTGAATCTCTTTAAAAGTTGCCATAGTGGTTAAGTGGGTCACATAGTGGCCCCAAAATCCTGCCCAAGTCCTAATTCCTGGTATCTGTGAATGTTATCTTTTTAGGGAAGAGAGTGTTTGCAGATGTAATTAAAGTAAGACTCTCAAGATGAAATTACTCTGGATTTAGGGTGGGCCTTAAATCTGATTATGAATATACTTGTGAGAGGCAGAAAGGGAAAAATGCAGAGATACCAGAGGAAAGGCCATGTTAAGATGGAAGCAGAGGGGCAACCCCTTTGAGTCCCCTCCCACTGTGGGACCTATTCTTTCCTCTCAATAAATCCTGCTTTCTCACTTTAAAAAAAAAGAAAGAAAAGATGGAAACAGAGATTGGTGGCATGCATTTACAAGCCAAAGAAGGTTAAGAAATGCTGGCAGCCGCCAGAAGCTAGGGGAAGTGTGGAATAGTTTTTTCCTCAGAGACACTAGAAGAATCCAACTCTGTTGACACTTTGATTCCAGACTTCTAACCTCCAGAATTGTGAGAGAATAGATTTATATTCTCAGATTGTGTTAATATTTTATGGTATCCTTAGAAAACTAATACAATGGCCTTCTGCATTCCATGTGTGCTTTGAGTTGTTAAATCACTGAACTGAGTCTTTCATTTTCTTTTTATCAAGGCAATCAAGAAAATTTTTGAGAAAAAAATCCATATATTTACTACTGATTCCATACTATTTAAGTGCTCTTGTTGCTACATAAAACCAATATTTCCTGAGTTTGGTTTATAGATGGGACAGTTCAGTGTGTTGATAAAATCAAACAATTGGTTTCTGGTATACTACAACACTACTCAGGGGTGGCCTTGTAGGAGAGTAATGAAGGAAATCTCCCCAATGATCAAATCTCCTCAAATCTTCCTTGCCCACTGTCAATGAAGGGAAAAGTCTTCAGAAATAAGAATTCATAGGCTCATTTTTCCATGGCCAGTGGTGTATGAGATTGGTTAGAGATACAGAGGAAGCAAAATTGGAATATCAGGGTCAGGGAGTTCTGGGGCACAGACAATCTAATGGACTTATGGGAGAGGGCAAAGAATGAAGTAGAACTTTGTGTTTGTGTTAATGCCTACTAGAAAGCATCTACTACAGATAGGCACTGAATAACCAGGTGGATAGATGATTAGTCATTATCTATATTTGACCTCTCCAGTGGTTTCACATTGGGCACATTATCAGAGCAACCCTGATGTCAGGGATGTGGGCTCTGCATGAGTCCATCAGCATGATTTCCCATAAAGTATGATTGAACATCTATCACTGCTGAATATACGACTTGTCTGAATGTCAGCAGAGTTAACGCTGAACGCTTGAGTTCATAAAATCTCTCAAAGAGACCAACCAGCCATTTGTGACAAATTAATTGCATCAAACCCCTTCAATATTGGAAAGAGCAGAGATTATTACTTTCCAGAATTAACAGTAGTATCACCTGTGAATTGGTCTTTACACCTATAAACAAGAAAACTTAAACTCCCAGATTCTCCTGAACCCTCAGAAAAGACTAATGCCTGATTTTCAGTAGAGTCTTTCCATTTCACCTGTACCTCATCTCAATCCAGCATAGGTGAGAGTTTTGGTAATTATGATTCTACAGCTGCTGATCTTTATCATCCCACTTTCCCACAATAATGAAGAAGTTCTTACTGTTGATTGACCAATGAGAGATCCCATTTCCTGAATTATACACTGAGGGACTGTTTTCTGAGTCATTTCTATTATGATCGGTCTCAGCTTAGATTTCCCCATTATCTCTTGTGTCTACTTCTGCTGTATGTTTATATCTTTGATCTACCTTGAATTTGTTATATTGACATATGCTATGAGTTAGGATTCCAATTTTGTCTTCTACTAGAGTGACCAATTATCACAATATCATTTATTAAATAATTCATCTTTTCTCCATTTATTTAAAATGGCAATGTTATTAAATATTAACTTCTAGTATATATTTGAGACATCTATAGAACTTAGTATTCTGTTTCGTTTGATCTTTCTATCTAATTCATTTATCAGTATAAAGCACTTTTTTTCAAACGTGTTAACATGGAAAATTCTGTATGGAATTTGTTTTTCAGGAGTCAGAGGGAAAGGAGTTAGCAAAATGGTGGAGTAGGCAGTTTCAAATTCCTGTGCCTCCACAGAAACATCATAAAAACAACTAGAAATCGTTAGAACTAACATTGTTAAAAATATGAAAAGCAGTCAAAGGTTTACAACAATCAAACAAATACTGAATCAAGCAAAAGACAACTTAATAATTGTAGAAAAAAATGTGTGGCTTTTTTTTTTTTTGAGTCGGAGTCTCACTCTGTTGCCCAGGCTGGAGTGCAGTGGCACGCTCATGGCCATTGCACCCTCAACCTGCTTGGGCACAGGCGATCTCCCTGCCTCAGCATTCTAAGTAGCTGGAACTAGAGGCATGCGCCACCATGCCTGGCTAATTTTTCTTGATTTACTGTAGAGATGAATTCTTGCCAAGTTGCCCAGGCTGGTCTTGAATCCCTGGACTCAGGCAGTCCTCTCACCCCGGCCTACCAAAGTGCTAAGATTATAGGCGTGAGCCACTATGTCCAGCCCGTGTGTAGTATTTTTACTTGCCCTTGCTCTATCCCCTCCTCAGTTCAGTGATATCAACAGCCTATGTTCCCAGTATGGGTCTCTGGCCCTGATTCTGAAGGGGGAAGAGCAGACTTTATTTAAAAATTATGGTGAATGTCGGGGGCCATTGACACAGAAGCGCATCTTTGTTTTGCCTTATGTGGAGCTCACTCAGGCTGGAAAAGCAGTGGGTACTGCTTGAAAATATTGCAAGGCAAACAAACAACCCACAGCCACCTGAGGTGAGAGAGTAAAGTTGAGGCACATAATAGACCATCTAAGCCATGAGAGAAAAAGCCAGATAGAGAGTTTCTTTGGGAAATTAGGACATTCAAAAGTATCCATGTACATTAGGGAGTTTTAAAAAAGTATATGTCTGAAACAGTTTGCATACTCAAAACACCCGGGAAGACCCTAAGTTTTTACTACTGGATGACCTAAAAGCTTGGTACAAGCAGAAGTTGAAGGCTGAAATAGAATTTTAAATGGCCCAGCTGAGTGTTAAATGGGTGCTCAGCACAGAGTCTCTCTGTAAAGACTGGAGAAATTATAATGAAAGTCAGAAAATATCTTGAAATAAGTGAAAACAAACACAACATAACAAAACTTATAAGATGCAGCTAAGAAAGTTCTTAGAGAACAATTTATAGCTATAAACAGTTACAATGAAAAAGAACTACCTTAAATCAACAAGTAATCTAACTATACACCTTAAGGAACTGAAAATAGAACATATGCCAAAGCTAGCAGAAAGAAGAAAATAATAAAGATTACAGTAGATGTAAACAAAATAAAGATTAGAAAACAATAAAGAAAATTTAAGAAAAGTAGATTATTGGAAAGACCAACACATTTGACAAACCTTAGTTATGTTGCTTAAGCAAAAGGAGAGAAGACTCAAATTACTAAAATCAGAAATAAAATCAGAAATAAAAGTTCTACTGACTTTTAGGAAAAAAAAAAGAACCATAAGAGAATAGTGTGAGTAACTGTATGTCAACAAATTGGATAACCTAGATGAAATGGACAAATTCCTAAAAACACACAACTTACCAGTACTGAAACAGGAAGGAATAGAAAATATGAATAAGTTTGTAACAGCCATATCAAAAAGGAAGTTGAATCAGCAACCCAAAATCTCCCAACAAAAAAGCCCAAGACCAGATGCCTTCACTGATGAATTCTACCAAACAGTTAAAGAATAAATAACATCAATGCAATGCTTTTAAGATTTTTCTAGGTTGGGCTCGGTGGCTCAACCTGTAATCCCAGCACTTTGGGAGGGCGAGGCGAGTGGATTGCCTGAACCCGTGGGTTCGAGACCCACCCAGGCAACTTGGCGAGACCTTGTTTCTACAATAAATAAAAAATTAGCCAGGTGTGGTATCATAGTTCCTGCTACTTGGATGGCTGAGGCGGAAGGATTGCTGGAGCCCAGCAGGTCGAGGCTGCGGGGGCCAGGAGCGTGCCACTGCACTCCAGTCTGGGCGACAGAGTGAGACTCCAACTAAAAAAAAAAAAGATTTTTCTAAAATATTGAAGAGAAGAAAAGATGGCCTAACTCATTTCTTGAGGCCAACATTACCCTGATACCAAAGCCAAACAAAGAATGTACAAGAAAATAAAACTACAGGCCAGTATCTCTTAAGAATATAGATGCAAAAATTATTATCAAAATACTCACAAACCACTATTGCAGCACTATTTGCAATAGCAAAGACATGGAACCAACCTAGGTCCCCTTTTCAGTGGACTGGATAAAGAAAACTTGGTACATATACATTATGGACTACTATGCAACCATAAAAACAAAAGCAAAAACATGCACTTTGCAGCAACATGGATGCAGCTGGAAGCCATTATTCTAAGCAAAACCAAAAACCAAATACTAGATGTTCTCACTTATTATAAGTAGGAGCTACAAACAGGGTCCCATGTACATAAAGACAAAAATGACACTGAGGACTTTTAAAGGAGAGAGTAAGGGAGGGGGTCAAGGACTGAAAAACTGCATATTGGGTATCATGTTCACTATTTGGATGATGGGTTCACCAGAAACCCCAACCTCACCATCACACAAAATATCCATGGAACTAGCCTGTGCTTGTATCCCCTAAAATTTTCTTTTTAAAATAGTCTTTATGGCATTTTAAGTGACTAAAAAAATTAAATTTTACACAGTGAGATCTGGCAATCATTACTTTTATGCTTTGAGGCTTTTGCCATTATGTTTTAAAAGGTATTTTGTAATGTTGATAATTAGAAACCCAATGCCAACCTCTCTGCTGATATGCAGGGTTTCCCAGAGACTCTTACTTTCTGGTTTAGAGGCTACTCATCTAGAGCTACACTAAGATTTTGACATGCTTATTCGAAACTCACTTTGAGATACTGAGTGGCAGGATCCTCAGCCAAAGGGGGGAAAATAAGTGCAATTAGACCTAGTGAAAAATCTAATTTCACATGATTACAAAAACACTAGTAAACCAAATTCAGGAGCATTATATACAATGATCAAGTGGGATTCATTCCAGGGATGTAAGCGTGGTATAACCACACAGAAAATAATACATGCAATCTAACACTTTAATAGAATGCAGCGGGTAAAAAACATGATTATTTAAACTGATGTAAAATAATCATTTGACAAAATCCAACACCACTTCACTATAAACACTTTTTTTTTTTGAGTTGGAGTCTCACTCTGTTGCCCAGGCTGGAGCACAGTGGTACATACTCATGGTCAACCCAGCCTTGACCTGCTGGGCTCCAGTGAGTCTTCTGCCTCAGCCTTCTTAGTAGCCAGAACTACAGGCATGCTTCCATGCCTGGCTAATTTTTGATTCATTGTAGAGACGAGTTCTGGCCAAGTTGCCTGGACTGGTCTTGAGCTCTCGAGCTCAGGCAATCCATTCACCTCTGCCTCCCAAAGTGCTGGGTTTACAGGCTATGAACACTTTTAATAAACAAACAAAAAAATGCAGAAGAGCTTCCTCCACCTGATAAAGACCATCTATGACAATTCTTCAACTAACATCACACTTGATGATTAAAGACTAAATCTTTTTTCCTAAAATCAGGAAAAAGAAAAGAATGCTCATTTTTATCACTTCTATTAGACAATGTATTGAAAATTCTAGCCAAAGCAATTAGGCGAAAGAAAGAAAGAAAGAAAGAAAGAAAGAAAGAAAGAAAGAAAGAAAGAAAAAGAAAGAAGGGCATCCAAATGGAAATAAATAAGCACAAATATCTCCATTTGCAAATGGCTTGATCTTATATCTAGAAAACCTTCCAAAATGCACAAAATAACCTGTTAGAGCTAATAAATAAATTCAGCAAAGTTACAATATACAAAACAATCATGCAAATATCAGTTGTATTTCTATACACTAATAATGTACAATGTACAAAAGAAATTAAGAAAACAATTCAATTTGCAATATTATCAAAAAGTAAAATACTTAAGAATAAACTTATCTCTGGAAGTTTAAGACTTGCACACTTAAACCTACAGAACATTACTGAAATTAACAAAAACCTGAATAAACAGAGATATATTTCATATTTATGGATTGGGAGATTTAATATCATTAAGATGACAATACTACCCAAAGTGATCCACAAATTTAATGCAACCCTAATAAATTTCCAATGGCATTTTTTTTACAAAAATAATAAAACCCATCCTAAAATTCATATGGAATTTCAAGGGACCCAGAATTGTCAAAAAATTCTTGAAGAAAAGAAAGAACAAAGTTGGAAGACCCATCATTTCTGATTCCAAAACTTACTACAAAGCTACAGTAATCAAAGAGGTGTGGTACTGGCATAAATATAGACATATATACCAAAAACATAGAATTAAGAGTCCAGTAATAAACTCAAATGTCTATGGTCAATTAATTTTGACAAGGAATCCAAGACTATTCATTGAGGAAAAGAATAGTCTATTTAACAAATGGTACTAAGAAAATTGAATATTTACATGTAAAAGAATGAAGTTGGACCTCACCTTATAGCATATGCAAAAATTAGCACAAAACATAAATTCAAGAGCTAAAACTATAACACTGTTTAAAAAAACATAGGGGAAAATTGATTTGGCAATGATTTCTTAAATACAACACCAATAGTTCAGGCATAAAAAGTAAAAATAGATTGAGCTTTATCAAAATTAAAAACTTTGGTGTCTGAGCAGGCATTCTCAAAAGAGTGAACAACCTCATAGAATGGAATAAGATATTTGTGAATCATGTATCTGATAGGAATTTAATATCTAGAATATTAAAAGAACTCTTAAATCTCAACAATAAAAAAAAACCCCGATTAAGAAATGACTATCTCTAAAGGTCATATTCAGATGACCAATAAGCAAATGAAAAAATGCTCATCATTAGTCATTAGGGAAATGCAAATCAAAACTAAAATGAAATGCCTCTTCAAGTCAGTGCATGGTTATTTATTACAGCAGCCTGAGCTGACTAAGACAATATATAATTGCCTATTATTAAGTCATAAAAAGGAATAAAATGTTGATACATGCTATGACATGGATGAACATTAAAAATCTTATGCTATTTGAAATGTCATACATTAAAAATTGCATTATTTTCCATATGTGAAATACCAAGACTAGGCAATTTTATTGAAACACAAAGTATATTAGAGGTTACAAGGGCTTGGTTGAAAAGTATATATGAAGTTATTTCTTAATAAGTACAAAGTTAATTTGAGCAATAGAAAAATTTTGGAAATAGATCATGGCAATGATTGCAAAAATTGTGAATGCAATTCACACTTAAAAATTCATACTTAAAAATGGTTGAAATGGCAAATTTGATGTTATATATATTCTATCACAATGCAACAAAAATATATAGTAAGAATAAAAGAGTGGGCAGTGGAAAAACATTGCTAGTTGTCATAGGAAGGTAATAAGACTTTTCTCCAATTGTTAATACTCTATATCCAAAATTGGTGAATATTTTTAGAATGGAATATATTGCTATAAAGACCATGATTACCCTTTCTTTAAATGTGGTTCCACAAACCTGTAACAATTATTAAGTACTATAAGAAAGGGATTGGCAGTAGTGGGAAATTGTCAAGGGAGGGAGGGTGGGATTGGCAGTTGAGGGAAACTGCTAGGGGAGGGAGGCAGAGGTGAATGGATTGCCTGAGCTCGAGAGCTCAAGACCAGTCCAGGCAACTTGGCCAGAACTCGTCTCTACAATGAATCAAAAATTAGCCAGGCATGGAAGCATGCCTGTAG
>CAUYQG010211319.1:0-24438 GCA_963574415.1 Tarsius wallacei | reverse complement strand
TACTTGGAAGGCTTAGGCGTATGGATCGCAAGAGCCCTGCTGGTCGTGGCTGCGGTGGCCTAGACCGGCCATTGCACTTCATTCTGGGTGACTTTTTTTGACTCAAACAAAAAAAAAAAAAAAAAAAAAGAGATCAGACAGCTATTTAGAGGCGCCAGGGAGCACTTTATTTGACAAGGAAACCCCAGCCTGTCTCTGCCCATACTTCCCATTCCAGAAAAGGGCCTTCCTGGATTCTTACCCACCCCCTTCTAGTCACCAGATGGCATTTCCTAGACTCTCCCAAATTCTATCAGCTTCTCCCATGGGGTTAGTTGGGACTTCATGGCTACATCCACCTCTCAGCAACCACCCTCTGCACCCTGCCCCATTCATCCCTGCAGAGCTGTCGATTCAGAGAAAGTCTGACATGCAAATCTAGTTTCCAGTAAAACTCTTCACTGCTCCCCTGAGGCCTGAGGCCCCAACCCAGGCTGCACATAGAGTCTCACCAGGGGAGTTCTTTTTTTTTTTTTTTGAGTTGGAGTCTCACTCTGTTGCCCATGCTGGAGTGCAGTGGCACTCTCTCACCAACTCTTGGTTCTAGTTATCACAACAGATGTGGGATTCCCCAAACTTGCCCAGTGTAGCCTCAGGGTCTTTAAATATGCCGCTCTCTCACCCCAAAATTCCAGCCC
Organism: Tarsius wallacei; assembly: GCA_963574415.1. Lineage (NCBI taxonomy): Eukaryota > Metazoa > Chordata > Mammalia > Primates > Tarsiidae > Tarsius > Tarsius wallacei. Next base: position 23,761 of record CAUYQG010211319.1, on the reverse strand, counting down.
TTGGCCTCCTGACCTCGTTAAGACTCAGCTTGAGAGTCACTTCCTCTGAGCAGCCTCTACCTAACCTCACCCTAGATCTACCCCAGATCATCACTGCACCCCTCCCTGGAGCACAATGTCATTGTCACTGTCCCTTTCATTGCCTGGGGCCTTCCATGCCTGGGGCCTTCACTAGACCATGATCTCCTTGCAGACAGGAACTGTGTCTAAACCATCACTATATTCCCAGGAGGGTACTACATAACTGATGAGTCCATGAACACACAAACTTGAAGGGCCAGAGGAGATCTGTATAAGAGGGGTCCAAGCTGGGTGCAGTAGCTCAAGCCTGTAATCTCAGCACTTTGGGAGGCCAAGGAGAGAGGATTGCCTGAGTTCAGGGGTTCGAGACCAGCCTGAGCAACATGGCGAGACTTTGTCATCTAAAATAAAAAATAAAAATTAGCCAGGCGTGGTGGTGCATGCCTGTGGTTCCAGTTACTTGAAAGGCTGAGGTGGAAGGATCACCTGAGCCCAGCAGGTTGAGGCCACGGTGGCCATAAGCATGCCACTGCATTCCAGCTTGGGTGAAAGAGGGAGACTCCAACTCAAAAAAAAAAAAAAAAGAAAAAGGAGAGGGGTTCACACAGGGCAATATATGGTACAAGAGAAGAACCACAGCTTCAGGAGGGCTAGGAAGTCAGGTAATCAGCAACAGGCAGCCTGCAATCTCCAGGGAGGCAGAGAGAGTCTCAAAGCTGAGCAGCAGTGGGAGCTGCCTGCTGCCTTACTTTCCCTTCAAGCGTGGCCTTGTGTGGTGGAAGTAGCAGGACCGTGTTCTAATTTGAACCCTCACTTCTTCTGTGACTTTAGGTGAGACCTACCTCTGACATTTGCAGGGCAGATGGCAACAGGGCAAACGGAGGCCCAGGTAACATCTGTTTATCTAAAAATTGCTGGGCACAGTGGCTCACGTCTGTAATCCCAGCACTTTGAGAGTCCAAGTTGGGAGGATTGCTTGAGCCCAGGAGTTTGAAACCAGCCTAGGCTGGTCTTGAACTCCTGGGATCCCAAGTGCTGGGATTACAGGCATGAGCCACTGCGACCAGCCAAATGTACCTTCATAATAACCTGGAAGCTAAATTTGAATCTAGAATTACCAGATTGCTAAAAGTTACTGACAATGTGGTGTCAGAAGGAGAAGTAGCCCTGACCTATTCCCCTCTCTTCCCATCTGCAGTATGCTGGATAATGCCAGCTCCTAGATGTCCATACCTCATCCTAGGAGTCTGTAAAGATCTTATTTAAGATGGCAGGGATAATTAAAATTGCTAATCAGCTGACCTTGAGACAGGAAGATTACCTTGGATTGTTGGGGTAGGCCTGCTGTAATCACAAGGGTGCTTGTAAGTTAAAGAGGGAGGCATAAACCAGAGTCAGAGGATGTGCTGACAGAGCGGAGACTGGCGTGACATATTGCTGGCTTTGAAGAAGGAGGAAGGGGGCCACCAGCCAAGGAGTATGGGTGGCCTCTGGAAGCTGGAAAAGGCAGGTAAACAGATTCCCCCCGGAGCCTCTGGAAAGGACAAAGCCCTGCCAATACCTTGATTATAGACCACTGAGACCTATTTTGGACTTCTGACCTCCAGAAATGTAAGATAATAGGTTTGTGGTAATTTTTTACAACATTAGGAAATGACAGGTCCTTGTGGCAGTCTTCAAAAAAATAGGAAATGAATACACTGCCCTAGTCTGGGCCATGCACCCCAGGGCCTCATGTTCACCTGAGGGGGGGGTCATACCACCTCCCAAGTACAAAGTCACACTCACAAACAGCTGTCCCCCTTGGGCCTAGGGGTATGTACCCCAGTGGTCTTGGAGGACCTAGGGAAGAGGTTCTGGAGGACAGCAGGAAATCTGGGCCACATGGCTGCCTCGCCCAAGGAGGCCTCCTCATCTGCTCACTTGGGTCAAATGGCTTCATCTCCTTGAGCCTAATTTTTTTTTTTTTTTTTTTTTTTTAGTTAAGAGTCTCACTCTGTCACCCAGACTGGAGTACAGTGGCATGCTCCCAGCCACTGCAGCCTCAACCTGCTGGGCTCTGGCGATCCTTCCGTCTCAGCCTTCTAAGTAGCCGGAACTACAGGCGCACGCAACCACGCCCAGCTAATTTTTTGATTTATTGTAGAGATGAGGTCTCGCCAAGTTGCCCAGGCGGGTTTCGAATCCCGGGCTCAGGCAATCCACTCACCTCGGCCTCCCAAAGCGCTGGGATTACAGGCTGAGCCACCGAGCCTGGCTGAGCCTAATATTTAAAGTCAGCCGCTATGTGGATCATGTGAGCACTTGTCTGTGCTAAATGTTTACTCAGTGACTAGAGAATGCTAGAGCCTTGTCCTCAAGGTACTCACCTCTTGGTAATCCTGACTTACTTCACAGGGCTTGTACCCCAGAAGGGAATCATGGTAAACAGCTGATACACGCAAGCTCTCCATCAACTTTAATTTCCTTCCCTTTCTACTTAATCTCAGCCAAGTCAATGGGCTTGCAAATTATAAAAACAAACAACACCCTTGCTCAAGTTCATAATGGATTCCATTTGCTCCTGGGGGGGGGGCCTAAAATCCTTTGTACGCCCAGCTCTCCTCTCCACTCTCCCCCCTCCTCTGTGCTACACATACACACTCTGCAGTTCCTCCATTCCACCAAGGGCCTCTCCTGTTCTGGCCTTTGCCTTACAGTTCCTTCTGCCTGGAATGTCCTGTCTTCTACAAATACCCACTCCCCTCTCATCAAGCCTTCTCTTTCAGGGCTTAGTTGAAATGCCACTTTAAAAAAAATTATTTATTTATGTTTATAGCTGGTGTCTTACTATGTTGCCCTGGCTGGAGTGCAGTGGTTTTTCACAAGCGCAAACCCACTGGTGATCAGCACAGGAATTTTGACCTGAAATGCCATTTTCTTGATGAAACCCTTCTGTTTTCAAAGTCCACTAACCAGGGCAGGTTTACCTGCTCTCCTCTCTCCCAACACCAGGTAGGTCTCACTTACCATGACAGCTATTATGTGACTACTATTCGTTAATAGTTTTTTGTGTTTTTTTTTGAATTGGAGTCTCACTCTGTCACCCAGACTGGAGTGCAGTGGCTGCTCCTGGCCACCACAGCCTCAACCTGCTGGGCTCCGGCGATCCTTCTGCCTCAGCCTTCCAAGTAGCTGGAACTACAGGCATGCGCTACCACGCCCGGCTAACTTTTTCATTTATTGTAGAGATGAGGTCTCGCCAAGTTGCCCAGGTGGATCTTGAACCCGCGGGCTCAAGCAATCCATTCACCTCAGCCTCCCAAAGCGCGGGATTACAGGCTGAGTCACCGAGTCCAGCTAGTTTTTTTTAACTAATAGATACAGGATCTTGCTATGTTGCTCAGGCTGGTCTTGAACTTTTGGGCTTAAGTGATCCTTCTGCCTCAGCCTCCCAAAGTGCTGGAATTACAGGCGTGAGCCACTGTGCCCAACCTGGTCTCCAGAACATTTTCATCATCCCATTCTCAAACTCTACTCCCATTAAACAATAGCTCCCTATTTTTCCCTCTCCTCAGCCCTGGGAAACCACAGTTCTCTTTTCTGTCTCTATGACTGACTACTCTAGGTACCTTATATAACCTCATACAATATCTGTCATGTTGTTACTGGCTTATTTCACCTAGCACGTCTTCAAGGTTCATTCATGTAGAAGTATGCATCAAAACTTCATTTCTTTAAAGGCTGAATAACATTTCATTGTATGTCTTTTCTGCATTTTGTTTATCCACTCACCTTTTGATGAACACTTGGGTTGTTTCCACCTATGGCTATCATGGACAATGGTGCTATGAACACTGGTGTACAAACTCCTGTTCCCCTGTTTTCAGTTCTTTCAGGTACATATCCAGAAGTGGAATTGCTGGATCAAATGGTAACTCTAAATCTACTATGTATTACTTCTTGTCCACTCTTTACTGTTTTGTTGATGCTCTCCCCTCCCCTTCCACTACTGCAGTCTTTAGCCCCAAGAGCGCAGGAGCCACATCAGTCTTTCTCTTTGCTGTTCTAGTCTGGGCTTGGCACTTCAATCAATGTTTGTCAAATGAATGAACAAATGGCAGTTTAGCTGACTTGGGTGAAGGGTGGAATCCTGAAGCAGATGTCACAGAAGAAAAGCAACAGCAGTTCCATACAGGGATTTTCACTTCTAGAGGTCTCTAAGAGACTGCCCATAGGTCTGTCTGGTGGTTTTCCCCAGTTTTGTTTTTGTTTTTCTCATTTATTTTTTAAATGAGATGGGGCCTTGTCATGTTGCCCAGGCTAGAATGCAGCGGCTATTCACAGACACCCTACAGCCTTGAACTCCAGGGCTCAAGCAATTCTCCTGCCTTAGCATCCTGAGTTGCTGGGACTGCAGGCATGAACCATGTTCTTGATGCTTTACATTTTCTGACTTTCATGCCTTTACGTAGTGCCCACATTCTGTATGCGAGCTATTACATCCTAAGCTATTAGGTAGAATCACATAAAACTGAGCCAGGTGTGGTAATCTCAGCTACTCGGGAGGCTGAGACAAGAGGATCACCTGAGTCTAGGAGTTCAAGACCAGCCTGGGTAACACAGTGAGACCCTGTCTCAAGACAACAGTAACAACAAAAAACAACAGAACCCACAGAGTACCTATGCTTCAGGCCTCCTCTTGAGGTGACAGAGTACAATGTGAAGAATCTAACTTTGAGTCAAAGGAAACAGGGTTAGAATTCAAGTTCCACTACTTCTGAGGGTGACTCTGAGCCTCTCTTTTGTCATTTGTAGAATTAGCTTATATAATTCATAGGGTGACTGTAAAGATTATCTCAAATATGTAAGGGTTCCTTGGTTGCATGTGCTTGGATTGAGTCCTCTGCTGACAAGAGCTGACACCCTGCAGACGGACACCTAGATCCCTGTTGGGAGGAAATTAAGCCCATGTTGTTGTAACTACACCAGGACTGAATCCTTCGGAGACCTGGTGTACGCAGCTCCCATTCAGGTCCAAGAACCTGTCATGACATGTCTTTCTGCTCTGTTATGCCTCCCCCCACAATCCATTCTCTATGCTGCAACCAAAGTCAATTTTTTTTAGAGACAGGATCTGCCACCTAGGCAGGAGTGCAGTGGCACGATCATAACTCACTGCAGCCTTGAACTCCTGGGCTCAAGTGATCCTCCCACAGGTATGTGACACCACCCCTTGCTTATTTATTTTTTCAATTCATTTTTTGAGTTGGAGTCTCACTCTGTCATCCAGGCTGGAGTGCAGTAGCACACTCATGGCCACTGCAGACTTGACCTGCTGGGCTCAGGTGATCCTTCCACCTCAGCCTTCCAAGTAGCTGGAACTACAGACACATGCCATCATGCCTGGCTAATTTTTTTTATTACTGTAGAGATAAGGTCTTGCCAAGTTGCCCAGGCTGGTCTTGAACCAATGAGCTCAGGCAATCCTCTCACCTTGCTGGGATTATAGGCGTGAGCCACTAAGCCTGGCCCCTATTTTTTTTATTTATTGTAGAGGCGAGGTCTCGCCAAGTTGCCCAGGATGGTCTCGAACCTGCAGGCTCAGGCAATCCACTTGCCTTGGCCTCCCAAAGTGCTGGGATTACAGGCTGAGCCACCAAGCCCAGCCATTTTTTTTTTTTTTTTTTTTTTTTTGAGTTGGAGTTTCGCTCTGTCGCTCAGGCTGGAGTGCGGTGGCATACTCATGGCTACCACAGCCTCGATCTGCTGGGCTCAGGCAATCTTTCCACCTCAGCCTCCTGGGTAGCTGAGACTATAGGTGCATGCCACCACACCTGGCTAAATGTTTAAATAAGTTATCTAGGAGATTTGTGAGGTGCTGAAGTTTGAGAAGCACTTTGTTACACAGCACATATAAACTGATTCATCCTGCACCTCGGTAACATCCCAAGTTTACAGCTATTTTCTCTACTTAGCCAACACTTATGGAACATCTCCATTTAGATGACTAGAAGAATCACCTCAAGTGTCTAAGTCCAAACTTGCTATTTTTATTATTATTGTTGTTGTTGTTATTATTTTCTTCACACAGGGAAAGACGGTAGATTCTTCTCTTTTTCTTTTTTTTGAGTTGGAGTCTCACTCTGTCATCCAGGCTGAAGTTCAGTGGCACTCTTACAGCCACCATGGCCTTGACATGCTGGGCTCAGTCAATCCTTCCGCCTCAGCCTTCCAAGAGCTGGAACCACAGGCACACACCACCATGCCTGGTTAATTTTTTAATTTATTGTAGAGACGAGGTCTCACCATGTTGCTCAGGCTGGTCTCAAGCCCCTGAGCTCAGGCAATCCTCTCGCCTTCACCCCTCAAAGGCTGGGATTACAGGCTTAAGCCACCAAGCCCAGCAATTCTTCTCTCTTCGAACCTGCTCTTTCTGCAGACTTTTTCCCTGTAGGGAACTAGCACAACCATTCACCCCGTTGTTAAGGCCAAGAAGCTTGGTGGCAATCTTGATGCCATTCTAAGGCTCCTTATCCAATCCAATCCATCCATGAATCCTGCCCATCCAATTTTCAAGCAGGCACAGAATCACATACCCAGAATCCCATCCTACTCACCATACCTTCCCCACCACCAATCAGTCCAAGCCATGTGCTCTCAATGCCACAGTCTTCTCTCCTCACAACAACAAACCTCTTTGTTTTTTGAGTTGGAGTCTCACTCTGTCATCCAGACTGGAATGCAGTGGCCGCTCCCGGCCACTGCAGCCTCAGCCTGCTGGGCTCCGGCAATTCTTCCGCCTCAGCCTTCCAAGTAGCTGGAACTACAGGTGCGCGTTACCACGCCCGGCTAATTTTTTGATTTATTGTAGAGATGAGGTCTCACCAAGTTGCCCAGGCGGGTCTCGAACCCATGGGCTCAGGCAATTCACTCATTTCAGTCTCCCAAGGCACGGGATTACAGGCTGAGTCACCGAGCCCAGCTAACAAACCTCTTTAGAACATACATCACGATGTTGGAATGCTTTATTACTGATGATGTTCCTGTTGATCACTTGGTTAAGGGGGTGTGCTACTGTTGCTAGGCTTCCTCAGTAGAAAGTACTGAGAAATGTGTGCATCTATGCTGACTCACACACCCACACACATTTCTCTGTATCGAGTTTCAACAAATATTGTCAGTCTACCTCCAACCCAGTACCAGGGGGTTCATCCTAGCATTCCTCTTTGCCTACTTGTAATTCTTGTTTGCCACCTCTATTCCAACACTGAGAAACTTGGTTCTCATTATCTACAATATATTTACTTATTGATCAATCCTAGAATAAATATAGTTTCAGAATTACTAACTTAGGCTCCTCCCCTCCCCCAACTGTGATAAACATATTTACCAACTAGAGTGCGGTGTTTGCACACAGTACTTGTCTTTAGCCTTACAGTATACAATCAAGCACTATTTTCCTAAGTTACTTAGGACAGATCCTTTCTTCTACCTCATTAGTAAAACATCAATATCAGATACCCATAATAATGATGTATTAAGGGCACATCACCTCTGTGGTATTCTCCGAAATGCATAGCCTCAATCCAATCATGAGAAAAGGTCAGACAACCCAAATTGAGGCATACTCTACAAAGTAACTGATCAGTACTTTGTAGAATACAAAGTGTCACTTTTTACTTCGAATGTGCCAATGTTATGAAAGACAAGACTGAAGAACTGGCACAGACTGGATGAAACCAGGAGAAATAACAACTAAATGCAATGTAGGATCTGGACTGGATCCTGAAACAGAAAAGAGAAACTAGAAGAAAAACTGGAGGCTGGGTGTGGTGGCTCACACCTGTCCTCCCAGCACTTTGGGAGACAGAGGCAAGAGGATTGCATAAGCCCAGGGGTTTGAGACCAGCCTGGGCATCTTGGCGAGACCCCATCTCTATAATAAATCTAAAAATTAACTAGGTGTGGTGGCGCACCGCACACCTGGGGTTTCAGTTATTTGGAAGGCTGAGGTGGAAGGATCACCTGAGCCCAGCAGGTCAAGACTGCAGTGGCCATGAGCATGCCACAGCACTCCAGCTTGGATGAGAGTGAGACTCCTACTCAAAAAAACAAACAAATAAAAAAAAAACTAGATGAAATCTAAAGAAAGTCTGTAGCACTCTACCAGTATTAACTTAGTTTTGATCATTGTACTGTGGTTACACGAGATGTTAATATGAGAGGAAGCTGGGTGAAGAGTATATATGAGCTTTCTGTTCTACTTTTATAATTGAACATTTTACTGAGATAATTAGATTCACATGCAGTCGTAAAATATAATACAGAGGCCCCTCATACACTTGGCCCAGTTCCCATCAATGGTAATAACATTTTATAAGATTATAGTATAATATCACAATCAGGGTATTGACATTGGTACAATCTACCCGTCTTCTCAATTTTACTTGCACTCATTTGCATGTGTGACTTTTATTTTTTACAACTCTTCTGTAAATCTAACGTTATCCTAAAATAAAAAGGTAAGAAATAAAAAATGAAAAAAATAAAAGCTAAGCACAGTGGCACACACCTGGACTGCTTGAGTCTAGGAGTTTGAGGCTGTAGCACACTAAAATCTTGCATGTGAATAGCCACTGCACTGTCCAGAATGCTCTTCCCTGACAGTGAGAAACCTGCCTCCCTCACTTCCTTCAGGTCTGCTGAATGTAACCTCCCCAACCACACTTTTCAACACCATCACTCTCTCTATGTGCTTACCTTTCATACCGCTTGGCCACTGCTTGACATTCTATTTTTGTTTTTTCACTAAATGTAAGTGCCATGCAAGTAAGTTTACTTAGAGCTTAAACAGTGCCTAAAATATAGTAGCCTTCAATAAATATGTTTTGATGAATAACTTGATAGATGGATAAAAGCTGTTTAGAAATGTGCTGTAAGCCGGGCTCGGTGGCTCAGCCTGTAATCCCGTGCTTTGGGAGGCTGAGGTGAATGGATTGCCTGAGCCCACAGGTTTGAGACCCACCCGGGCAACTTGGTGAGACCTCACCTCTACAATAAATCAAAAAATTAGCTGAGCGTAGTGGCACGCGCCTGTAGTTCCAGCTTCTTGGAAGGCTGAGGCAGAAGGATTGCCAGAGCCCAGCAGGCCGAGGCTGCGGTGGCTGGGAGCGGCCACTGCACTCCAGTCTGGGCGACAGAGTGAGACTCCAACTCAAAAAAAAAAAAAAAAAGAAAAAAAAAAGAAAGAAATTTGCTGTAGGCTGGGCACGGTGGCTCATGCCTATAATCCCAGCACTTTGGGAGGCTGAGGTAAGAGGATTGCTGGAGTCCACGGGTTCAAGACCAGCCTGGGTAACTTGGTAAGACCTCATCTCTACAATAAATAAAAAAAAATTAGCCAGGCATGATGGCACATGCCTGTAGTTCCAGCTACTTGGAAGGCTGAGGTGGAAGGATTGCCTGAGACCAGCAAGTTGAGGCTGCAGTGGCTGTGAGCATGCCCCCCTCCAGCCTGCAAGACACTGTGAGACTCCAACTCAAAAAAAAAAAAAAAAAAGATTGCCTGTAAGTTTGTGGAGCCAATGCTTGCTGTGGTCTTACTCTGTGGCAGTCACTCTACAGATAAAGCCTCAGCTCTCAATAATTCTGTGCAATAGTAGTATCTGTTTTGCAAATAAGGAAACCAAAGCTCAGAGAGGTTAAAATACAAGCCCAAATTCAACAGTATATGTCTAGTCTGAATTTAGGGTTCTTTTATTTCAGCTCTAACAGGCTGTTATGGCTCAACAGGAGCCAGTCTAGGCTGAACTCACCAGTCTGGACAATTATATACCTCTAGCTTTGATGAATAATACATGTTTGTACAAAGACTGAAGACAGTCCAGATATCTTACATAATTTATACCCAGTGGCCCTCTTTGGATATTGCTTTATTATTATTTTTTATTTTTTGATTAAAAATATAAGTAAAAATAAGTAGCTGGAACTACAGGTATGTGCCACTGCACCTGGCTAATTTTTGACTTATTGGAGAGATGAGGTTTCACCAAGCTGCCCAGGCTGGTCTCGAACCCCTGGACTCAGGCAATCCTCTCACCTCTGCCTCCCAAAGTGCTGGGATTATAGGCGTGAGCCACTGCACCCAGCCTGAATATTACTTTAATGTCAACTTCCCTCTTATAATATAAACCTCCAAACTGACCATGGTCCTCCAGTGACAGAGACTATGATTTTGTTTTGTTTTGTTTTGTTTGAGTTGGAGTCTCACTCTGTTGCCCAGACTGGAGTAGAGTGGCATGTTCACGGCCACCACAGCCTCGACCTACTGAGCTCCGGCCATCCTTCTGCCTCAGCCTTCCAAGTAGCTGGAACTACAGGTACATACTACCATGCCTGGCTTATTTTTTGATTTACTATAGAGACAAGGTCTCACCATGTTGCCCAGACTGATCTCGAACCCCTGAGTTCAGGCAATCCTTTTGTCTTACCTCCCAAAATGTTGGGATTACAGGGTTGAGCCACCGTGCCTGGCCAGCAGACACTTTGAAAGACTAAACCAGGATACTTGATTAATGCATCTCGAGCCAAGCACCTTCTTCTGTAATTGCTTTCCAGAACCTACATGGGATGACTTCATTTGTTATTATCTTTGAAAACATGAGAAAGTATAGCCTTGAAAATTACACACCAAAGCTTATCAATTCACTTAAAACACCTGATATTCTAGAGGGATAAGAGACTTTTGAGAATCCTCCAAATATATGCCTCTAGGTAATTGCCTCTGTAATACGGAATAAAGTATAACTGGGAAAAAAAGACCCTTGAATAGGGTCATACAATTTCTGTGCTTTATGGAGTTACTTTCTTTTTTTTTTTTTTTTTTTGAGTTGGAGTCTCACTCTGTTGCCCAGACTGGAGTGCAGTGACACGCTCCTGGCCACCACAGCCTTAACCTGCTGGGCTCCAGCGATCCTTCCGCCTTCTAAGTAGCCAGAGCTACAGGTGCGCGCTACCACGCCCGGCTAGTTTTTTTTATTTATTGTAGTAGAGACAGGTCTCCCCAAGTTGCCTGGGTGGGTCTCCAACCCGTGGGCTCAGGCAGTCCACTCGTCTTGGCCTCCCAATGTGCTGGGATTACAGGCTGAGCCATCAAACCCAGCCAGTTACTCTCTTTTCAACTTCTGTCTGACCTTTCTCTCCTCCTTTGATAAGTAATTTTTACACTAGATGAAAATGAGGAGCACTGGCTTCCCCTCTGCATAAGATGAACAGTGGTCTGTCAATAGAGGCTGTTGCATTCACAGATCCAACACTCTGCTGACTCTGGCCTCACCCTATCTCCAGCTGGTTTCTGCCTCAGGAGCCATTTTCCTCAGACTGTATCCCATTCTCTTTGCCTCCATCACCCTCACGCACAGGTGACTTTCATAAGATACCTCTTAGGGGGTCTCAGCAAAATTACAAACTAAAATCTGCTACGGACTTGGGGTTGCACACAAACAGCAGTGGTTAACACAACTTGCTGTCCACATTTAAATGGACTGTTAGGCCACATTATCTCTCATCAGGACTACAGCAAAATGCTCCTGCTGCTTCTGTCTCTGCCCACTCTTGTCCCCTGTACACACTGCTAGGATGAGATTTTTACTTATTTATTGATTTATTTTTGAGTTGGAGTCTCACTCATGTCACCCAGGCTGGAGGGCAGTGGAACACACACGGCCACCGCAGCCTCAAACAGCTTGGAAGGCTGTGGCAAGGGTGATCCTTCTGCCACAGCCTTTCAAGTAGCTAGAACTACAGATGCACGCCACCACACCCAGCTAGTTCTTTATTGCAGAGACGAGGTCTCGCCAAGCTGCCTAGGCTGCTCTTGAACCCTTGAGCTCAGGCAATCCTCTCGCCTCAGCCTCCCAAAGTGCTGGGATTATAGGCTGAGCCACCACGCCCGGCCTTAGGATGAGCTTTCTAAACATAAAGGTAACTGATGACAATTATTACCATTCATGTCATAGTTACATGGCAGGTACTTCACTTATATTAATTTTGCTTCTCACAATAACCAAGTCAGAGAGGAACCAAGTCAGAGAGTTTCTTACCAAAGAAACTGAATTCAGAGAAATTAAGGAGTTCACAAAGATCACGAGGTTATCAGGAGCCAGAACTGGAGCCAGGCATGGTGGCTCATGCCTGTAATCTCAACACTTTGGGAGACTGAGGCAGGAGGATCAGCTGGGCCTAGGAATTTGAGACCAGCCTGGGCAACATAGCCAGGCCTCATCTCTACAAGAGATTTTTTAAAATAAATACACAACTTTTTAAAAAAAATTTATCATAGCGATGAGGTCTCACCAAGTTGACCAGGCTGGTCTCAAACCCCTGGGCTCAGGCAATCCTCTCACCTCAGCCTTCCAAAGTGCTGGGATTAGGCCGAGCTTGGTGGCTCAGCCTGTAATCCCACGCTTTGGGAGCCCGCAGGTTCGAGACCCACCTGGGCAACTTGGCAAGACCTCGTCTCTACAATAAATCAAAACAGCTGGGCGTGGTAGCGCGCGCCTGTAGTTCCAGCTACTTGGAAGGCTGAGGCAGAAGGATGGCTGGAGCCCAGCAGGTCGAGGCTGCGGTGGCCGGGAGCGTGCTACTGCACTCCAGTCTGGGTGACAGAGTGAGACTCCAACTCAAAAAAAAAAAGTGCTGGGATTATAGGCGTGAGTCACCGCACCTCAACTATATTATAATAGAGATTTTTTTTTTTTTTTTTGAGTTGGAGTCTTACTCTCGCCCTGAGTGGAGTGCAGTGGCCGCTTCCGGCCACCGCAGCCTCGACCTGCTGGGCTCCAGCGATCTTTCCACCTCAGCCTTCCAAGTAGCTGGAATTACAGGCGCGTGCTACCACGCCCAGCTAATTTTTTGATTTATTGTAGAGATGAGGTCTCACCAAGTTGCCCAGGCGGGTCTCGAACCCGCAGGCTCAGGCAATCCACTCACTTCAGCCTCCCAAGGCGCAGGATTACAGGCTGAGCCACCGAGCCCGGCTTATAATAGAAATTTAAAAAGTAGCTGTGGGCCAGGCACGGTGGCTCACGTCTATAATCCCAGCTCTTTGGGAGACCAAGGTGAGAGGATTGCCTGAGCTCACGGGTTTGAGATCAGCCTGGACAACTTGGCAAGGCCTCCTCTCTACAATAAATCAAAAAATCAGCTGGTTGTGGTGGCGCATACATGTAGTTCCCATCCAGCTACTTGGAAGACTGAGTGGAAGGATCACCTGAACCCAGCAGGCTGAGGCTGCAATGGCTGTGAGCATGCCACTGCACTCCAGCCTGGGTCACAGAGTGTGACTCCAACTCAAAAAATAAAAAGTAGCTGTGTGTGGTGGCACACACCTGTAGTCTCAGCTACTCAAGAGGCTGAGTCCAGGAGGTCAAGGCTGCAATGAGCTGTGATCATGCCATAGCACTCTAGCCTGGGCAACAGAGGAAGACTTGACTCAAAAAAAAAAAAAAAAAGAGCAAGCAAGCCAGAACTAAGATTCCGTGCCATATCTGTGTCTCCAAGCCTGTGCCCTCCCCATTACAGCTGACTAGCATTCAGGACCAGGTTTGGGCTAAGTGTACATTCTAGGCCCTTCGCAAATCTTGTCAATTCAGCCACATTTCCTGTCATGCCCTCAACACCTCTCTCAACTCCAGAAACACTGAGTAACAACATCCTTCTTCTTGCATCCACACCTTAGTGATCACTATTGCCTTACCTGAAGTGACTTTTCCTCAAACCCTTTTTATTGCCTGGTTCACTCAAGATAATGAGATTTAAAATCCAATGGGTTTTTTGTAACCACCCTCCCTAATCCCTTCAGGACTCACAGAACAACCCAAGCCAGGGGTCTGCAACCTCCAGGCCGCGGACCAGGACTGGTACCAGGGCTGTTAGGAACTGGGCGGCACAGCAGGAGGTAAGCAGCAAGGGAGTAGAACTCAGCTTGCTGTCAGATCAACAGTGGCACTGGATTCTCATAGGAGCACAAGCCCTATTGTGAACTGCGCATGTGAGGGATCCAGGTTGTGCTCCTTATGAGAATCTAATCCCTGAGGATCTACCGCTGCCCCTCCCCGCCCACCAGTCTGTGCTCAGGCTTTCCTGCCCTTCACCCTGGTAGCACTGCTCCAGGGAGGCCTCTCATGACCTCCATGCTGGGAAACCCAGTGGTCAGCTCCAAGTCCCCGTCTTGCCTGATCCTTCAGCAGCCCTCCTGCCAGTTCACCATCCGTCCTCCTCCTTCCCATTCCCACTCTTCCAGGATACCACTCTTGTTTATTCTCCTAGTTACAGGTCCCTCCTAGTTTCCTTTGCTGATTCCTCTTTTCCCAGACCACTTTTAATAATTATTTAAAAACATTTTTTTAGAGACAGGGTCTTTCTCCTTCACCCAGTCTTAATTTAAGTGTAGTGGCGCAATCATGACTCACTGAAGCCTCAAGCTCCTGGGCTCAAGCAATCCTCCCACCTCAGCCTGCTGAGTAACTGGGACTACAGGAACATGCCACCACACCCAGCTAATTTTCTAAAAAAAAAATTTTGTAGAGACAGGGTCTTCCTATGTTGTCCAGGCTGATCTCAAACTCCTGGCCTCAAGTGATCCACCTCAGTCTCCTGAAGTGCTGGGTTTATAGGCATGAGCCACTGCACCTGGTCTATTTTACACTTTTATTGACACAAATTAGATGTACATATTTTGGGGTGCATGTGTTATTTTGATAGTCATATAATGTGTAATAATCAAATCAAGGTAATTGGGATATCCACTACCTTAAACATTTATCTTTTCTTTATGCTGGGAACAATGGAATTACTCTGTTTTAAAACATACAACAGATTGTTAACTACAGTCATCCTATTGAGCTATCAAACACTAGGTCTTTTATTTTTATTTTTGAGTTGGGAGTGTAACTCTGTCGCACAGGCTGGAGTGCAGTAGTATGTTCATGGCCACCACAGCCTCAACCTGCTAGGTTCAGGCGATCCTTCTCAGTCTTCCAAGTAGCTGGAACTATAGGTGTGTGCCACCACGCTGGTTCATTTTTTGATTTATTGTAGAGATGAGGTCTTGCCAAGTTGTCCAGGCTGGTCTCAGGCAATCCTTGTCTCTGCCTCCCAAAGTGCTGAAATTACATGCGTAAGCCACTGTGCCTGGCTGTTTAGCGTGTTTTTATACCTATTAATCAACTTCTCGTCATCCCTCTGCCCTCAGAGTTCCAATTTTGTGCTCTTAGACACTATGGTATGCCATGTAATGTTTGAGCAGAACCAATGTTTAAAGCAAAAAACAGAAAAACACTGTGTTCCAGAGACAGTCACCATAGTATTCAAAAGGTTAAAGGTCATGTTACCATAGCAACACATTCAGCAGGGCACCTGACAGGGTCTGGAAACTTCATTGGGCTTGTTGAAAGTCTTTGCTTTCAAATTCCTTTCAGACTACAGGTAACTACTGATATATATATCACATAAAAATTGTACTGATAGTGATTAACATAATTACAAAACACCTTAAAGGTCCTCCATTGGTATAAACACAACTCACTGTTTTTGTCCATTTATCTGCACTTGTTTCTTAAGCTTTCCTGCATTTGCCACCTTAAACAGACTCAGTTCAGTCCTCCTGGTGCCCTAGGCTGGATTCCCCTCTGACAACCACACCTTGGTTTCCATAACAAGCTGCTTTGAAAGTGGTTCTGTACCCCCAGGCACTAGCATAGTCCCTGGTGGCTGGCAGCTTACACTCTGTGGCCCTGACCTAGCCACCCACCTACAAAGCCTGGGCCTTAACCCTTTAGGACTCAGACCCCTCTGGCAGCCTACTCATTGGAGTCTTCACTCACTAGTTGGCTGGAGCACCTCAGAATTCACACTGAATTTTTAATTTTTTTATTTTTGAGTTGAAGTCTCACTCTGTCATCCAGGCTAGAGTGCAGTGGCATTCTCACAGCTACCACAGCCTCGACCTGCTGGGCTCAGATCCTTTCGCCTCAGCCTTTCAAGTAGCTGGAACTACAGGCATGTGCCACCACACCAGGCTAATTTTTTTGATTTATTGTGGAGACGAGGTCTTTCCATGTTGCCCAGGCTGGTCTTGGACCCCTGGACTCAGGCAATCTTCTCGCCTTGTCCTCCCAAAGTACTGGGATTACAGGTTTGAGCCACTGCACCCAGAGACACATTGAGTTTTAATGGGTTAGGACTAGCATGTGGTTAACCTGCAGGAAAAGGGAGCTTAAGGCAAAAGCACAAAATTCAGAAATTAAAGGGTTATACACAAAATCCAGCATGCTCCACTTCAAAGAGCCAAGGGCCACAACTTTCCAGGTTTCTTGCCCAGGGGGAAGCATCAATACCACATCTTACAGCTCTAAGAACACCTTCCAAGAACCTCACAGGTAATCACCAGACAGAGGGCCAAAACAGTAGGAGATAAGAGCCTCTACTGAGACAATACTATGAAAATGACAGGCAGGGTTCAGTGGCTCAGCCTGCAATCCCAACACTTTGGGAGGCCAAGGTGAGTGGATTGCCTGAGCCCACGGGTTCAAGACCATCCTGGGCAATTTGGCAAGACCTTGTCTCTACAATAAATCAAAAAAATTAGCCAAGCGTGGTAGCGTACACCTGTAGTTCTGGCTACTTGGAAGACTGAGGCAGAAGAACTGCCTGAGCCCAGCAGGCCAGGGCTACGGTGGTCGTGGGCATGCCACAGCACTCCAGCCTAGGCAACAGAGTGAGAATCCAACTCAAAAAAACAAAGAGAAAAGAAAATGACTGCACAGATAAGGCAATGTATACTATACATTCCCCAAATGGAATGTAGCTGGAACTACAGACATGAGTCACTGTACCTGGTCCTTGATCACATCTTTAAAAAAAGTCCTTAGCTAGGCACATGGTTCACACCTGTAATCTCAGCACTTTGGGAAGCCAAGGTAGGAGGATCATTTGAAGCCAGGAATTCGAGTTCAGCCTGGGTACATAGCAAAACCATGTCTCTACAAAAGTAAATATTTTTTAAAAAATCAAATCAAAAATTAAAAATAAACTGGGTGCAGTAGCTCATGCTTGTAATCCCAGCACTTTGGGAAGTGAAGGCAAGAGGAGGGTTTGAGATCAGCGTGGGCAATTTGGCAAGATCTCATCTTTGTAATAAATCAAAAGATCCGGGAGTGATGGAGCACGCCTGTAGTTCCAGTTACTTGTAAGGCTGAGACAGAAGATCACCTGATCCATGAGCATGTCACTGTACCCCAGCCTGGACAACAGAGACTTCAACTCTAAGAGAAATTTTTAAAAATTATTCTACTTTATTTTTATTTTTTTTGAGTTGGAGTCTCACTCTATCGCCCAGACTGGAGTGCAGTGGCCACTCCTAGCCTCGACCTGCTGGGCTCAGGTGATCCTTCCCTCTCAGCTTTCCAAGTAGCTGGAACTACAGGCATGCGCTACCACGCCCGGCTAATTTTTTTGATTTATTGTAGAGATGAGGTCTTGCCAAGTTGCCCAGGCGGGTCTCGAACCCGTGGGCTCAGGCAATCCACTCACCTCAGCCTCCCAAGGTGCGGGATTATAGGCTGAGCCACCAGGCCCGGCTTAAAAATTATTTTAAAAGTCATAAAAATGAAAATAAAAGATCCCTAAACTGCTCCTATCTGAATTCTAACTTCTCTCCTTTGGCCATCCTACACGGATGAAAATGCCAGCAGTGGTACAAAGCACAGTAATCTAGCCTCATCATGTACTTGCTTAATTGTGACCACCCTTGATTCACACCACTGCACTTTACACTTCCTGGTTTGTGTGGGATTATCTTTAATGGCAGAATGTTTGACATTCTGACCTGTAGGCACTAACACCAATAGCAGCCAATAGTCACTGGACAACCACAACCAACACTGAGGCAGAGGATCACCTAACAGGGATCCATCCCCAAATTCTCATGGGTACCAGTTGTGGAAATGAGAAAAAAAACCACACAGCAAGAACTTCAGAAAAGTACATTTATTAAGAAAATTTACTTAGCTAGCATGTCCTCCCTTTGCCATTAGGATTGGTTAGTGCTTTCAGACTTCAGTGAGCATATCAGATGCTAATTCAGCAGGTCTGAGGTGGCCAAGAGTTTTAACCAACTCCCAGATGATCCTATCTACATACTGGGTACAAGTTCAACCACAAACAGCAACACTGCAGACCCCAGTGGGACACCTGTTTGGAAGTTAAGCTTCCAGCAGAATATGGACAAGCTGTCTAGCCACTGGCTGCTCTAAACTGGTTAGAGAAGTCTCCAGCTGCACCAGATGTTTCATGATGCACCCTAAATCTCAATGCTAGTTGAGCTATGACTTAAATCTAGTTAGCTCTCAATACTCCCAACACTGCTTATTCCCCCAAGCCAGGAGCCTAGGTGTTGTTTTTTTTGAGTAGGAGCCTCACTCACACTCATGGCCACCACAGCCTTGACCTGCTGGGCTCAAGCGATCCTTCTGCCTTAGCCTTCCAAGTAGCCAGGTCCACAGCCACCCGTGGACCACACCTGGCTTATTTTCTAATTTATTGTAGAGATGAGGTCTCACCAAGTTGCCCAGGCTGGTTTCAAACCCCTGTACGCAGGCAATCCTCTCACCACCATGTCCCAAAGTGCCCGGCTAGTTTGTTTGTTTGTTTAAAATAGAAGTAAACTGAACTGAGTACACAATATAGGAGGACCAAATGAAGGTTTAGCTTGTTTCTATCAATAAAATTAATGACCAAACAAACAGGAGTTTGACTGCATGAGGATGGAGATAGCACTAGAACAACTTTTTACATTTTTTTCCTGAAATGCTTTTAGATGAAACTAGCATCATGTGCTCCATCTCCTGCTGCAGTTAGCAGCCTGCAGTAGTTAGCTATCTATTCACCAAGAGTTTGTTCTCAAACATCTTCATCACAGTTACTTAATTCAGAACTGAATAAAATCAAGTGTGGTTCCTCCCCCAAAACTGAAACTGAGTCACCAGAATCTGACTTCTTCAACTCCTTCTTTGTTTATGAGGTGGTGGCCCTGGCCCCACAGTAAAAGATTGAGAAGTGAATGCACATTTATATCTTAAATTAAACAAAAAGTACATGGCAACACTGTCCACAATTCTTCCTTTTAACCAAGTAGATCTGGTCTTACTGGGAAAGAGGACGTTATTATCAGGATACAAAACAAGTCATTTTCATTTAAAAAAAAAAAAAAAAAGCTAGGTACACCAAATAATCTCCAGGTTTTAAAATACCTACAAAAACAGCAAACAAGTTAGAAAACCTCTTACCAGCAATAAAAGGGTGGCCCAAGGACAAATGAACTCTACTTAGTCACAAATGAGTGAATTATTGAATGGAATTAACAAGTGCTCAAAATTTAAGCCCCAAATTGAAAATGATGAACCAATGACCAAGTACTGTGTGAGAGGAATGATGGCTTCTGTAAGTTGGCTTCGGTGAGATCTAGAAAAATCACAAGCAAAAAAATTTCCATTTTCATACCAAAGGAAAGTGAACTTGTAGAAGTAACATTTCACATATACCAAACCACAAAAACTAAACCCTTTTTGAACACTATGTGCCTGGTACTAGTCTAAGCATTTAATAGGCACTAAATTGTTTAACTCTTTGAGGGATATTATTACCGCCTCCTTGATACAGATATGGAAAACTGTGGCAGATTAATAACTCACTCAAGGTAACAGGTAACACAGTTAAAGTCAAGGGCAGGGCTAGGAATCCAATCCAGACAATTTGCCTCAAGGGCTGCCCTCTATCTACATATATTGACCCTCAACAACCCTATGGATTCTCCTCACTTAAAAAAGTAGCCTGAGCCTAAACAGTTAAGGGGAAATTTATTCTCAACTATCACATCAAAGCCTATGACTCCTTTACTACACATTCAGGTTGCTGAAAAAATTTCTAGCAGAAACAGAATCACTGCAACATGGGATCACTGCACCCTGCCTTGAATCCAGGCTCTAAATTCAAACCCCAACCATACCCCCCGCAATCAGTTTCAACAGGACTACTGACCACAGTACATCAACAAGGATGCGAACACAGGCAATGCTACAGGAAACACTGGCATCCAATTAGAGGATGACAGGGTTGTTACCAGCTATTCCCATCGAAGCTTTAAGTGGCTTGAGGTCCAAGGACTTGAATATGGCCAGGATCCTTTCACAGAACACACAACAGTAATGTACATTTCACTGAAAACTTTTTATTGGCCTTTTGGAAAGAAACGGGAATTTATTTGCCGGGAAGGATGATCCCATCATACTGAAAGAGAAGAGATTTTATTTTTTCAGGATAGGAGGCAACAGCAAAGATTGCAGCAATGGCTAATACTGAGAATTCAAATCTGATACATGAACTTTGCCTCTAAATCCCACATCCTTTCTGGACTAAACAGGAAGCTGGCTGGTTTTAACTGTTACAGTGTGCTCAACTGCACTATAACCTGAGAAAAGGCAGCTCCTTCTACTGCTATACTCCCCTCTTCCAGCTGTCCACATTCACAGGGTGGGGAAAAAGCCCAGTTCTGGATGTTCCTTTAAACCACCAACCCTCGAAGCCCCATATCTGCCAAGCTGCCCAGTATCCTTACTTTAGAAGCTACCCACCAAACAGTACTTTACTTTGCACCCCTAAATCCCAACTCCATTCACCAACGCTACATACCACCACTTCATGTGAGATAAATCAGCTTTACCTTCTGCTGGAACCAGCGCATGGCCTCCTCTTTGCTGATTCTGTGTTTGGCCCCAATGCAGCCTGTTCTGCGCTTCTTGTCGGCGATGCTGAAACCTGGCCTACCCAGCACCTGTCCCAGGAATAACCAACAGTCACCTAGCCAGCTCACAGTCAAGAGCAGACGGACAAGACTCACACATTGGAGACTGATCATCAAGAGTCACCTGGCAGCTGAGTGGATTCTGAAGCAAGACCCTGATTTCAGTGTTTGGCAGGAACTGTGACCGGCATCTTGGACAATATGGCCTTACTACAGGTTTGCTCTGGAGCCTGGAACTTTCAGCACCTTTCCCCTCCCTAAATATCTTTTAGTGGTGCTGAGGATTCTCCACTACTGCTTCTCAATCTCCAAAGCACCTTTCTTCTTGAAATAACAGTTAGAAACTGCAACACGTGTATTACAGCAAACCGAAAACTCTGAGCACAAAGAAATATATACATTTCCTTTTGCTTCAGCCCAAAAATGCTTCCCAAAGGCTTGCTGCCCCCAAACTCCTATGAGTAACCAATTCCCATTAGTTTGGACGTTCAAATGCTAAGGAGGGTGCCACTGTCTTTCACGTCCCACACTAGTTAAGATTTCTGGTTTTGGCTACTTACATTTCAGTAACACAAATGGTCATTTGTACATTAAAATCCTCACCCTGAGCAAACCACCGCGTCATCCAAACCTGTTTTTACACCCTAGGTCTAAGAAAAGACACGAGGAACAGGCTCAGTGCCGCCGACCCACAGGCCCCTGTAGCACTGGTACCACCTCTCAAAAACCTTTCAAATCACTGACTGCATGGAACAGATGCCTTCATTCACCTTTAAGCTACGTTGATGCTTTATAAATCCTAGACTGTGAACTCACAACAGCAAGGATCCCGTTCATCTTGTGAACTCAGTGCTCTACCCCTACACTCGCCACAAACGCGGCACATCTTCCCAAGGGGGAGAACACACAGGCAGACAACACGCAAAAGCTTTAACCAACACCTGAACATCAAGATAGCACATACAAAATGAAGGAATAGACTACCCTCTCCTTACACAGCAGGAGAAGAAAAGATTAAATAGTCATACCACATAGAAGTCCAGGCCGTAGATACCAATGCTTGGGTCATATTTGATACCCAGATCGATGTGTTCCTGGATCCCAAAACCAAAGTTTCCAGTATCTGAGAAGTTATTTTTTCTTAGTTCATACTCCCGCACCTGGGGAGAGAAATGCAGCAATAACATTTCCTGTCAGCTTCAATTTGTCCAAAACAGGTAGATCAACCACAACATTCAGCACTCCAAAGCAAAAATACAATTCAATGTAACTTGGCTGGGAACACATTCTTTGACTTTCCCACTAGCCAAATCATATCCCAACTACAGAGTTCTTGGAATCGTCCCGTCTTCCAAAGAGCAGAGAAAACCTCAGAGACAGCAAAAGCATCAAACAACTCCCAGGCATCTTTTAAACCACCAAAGAAAACAGTTAAACCCTGCTGAGTGTAAAAAAAGCCTTTTAGAAACTCAAGCAAATATATACCAGGGCACCAGAGAACAGTACACTAAGTGTAACTACGACTACAGTAGTCACCTACACGTGTTTAGTGGGTGCTGATCAATACCACCCCATGAGGGGATCAGTCTTACCTTCAGCCCTTTCTCCAGGATTTCTTCTGCCTTGGCCCCTCGAACTGTGCAGTGGACGGCAATCTTTTCATTTCTCCTGATGCCAAAGGATCTCACAGTGTATCTAGCTGCAGTCAGGAAGTAACAGGGATGTTGTCATACGCCCACTGTACTTACTTCTTCCCCAAAACACCATCACCAGGACTCAAGGAGATATTAAGTATCCAGCGGCACTCTGTGTTGTAGTATGTGTTCACCCACATTTATTGATCGATTTCATCCACAGCACAGAAAACAGTTTCCAATCTCCAGTCATCCAGTCATACTTCAGCAATTAAGAACCCTTAAGTCCTAATGCCAAAGCTTCAGGGAGGGCAAGTTCACAACCAGGGTAAGCCAAAAAGGCCTCTAATAAGAAAGATTATTGTTGTGCTCTAAAGAAAACGAAGTGTTATTCTGAATAGCTAGTATTTACTGAAACCTTATTGTATTGTTATTCTTATCTTACAGGTGAGATTCAGAGTTTATCAACTTGCCCAAGATCATAGTTGGTAATAAAAAACAGGATCCGGACCCAAGAACTCGCCATATATCACTACCCTAAAGCAAAAAAACTCACACCAACTTCACACAGACATCCCATTTTATCCTCCACAATCTTATAAAGTCCTACTACCCCCTTCATCCAAATAAGGAAGCTGAGGTCCAGAAAGCCCAAATTCACAGACTAACAAGTGTGAAGCCAGGATTCAAACCAAGGTAGTCTACACATACTGTCCTGTTCCTAATGCAGCCTGTATAACCCTAACTGCCAACCAGGCCCAATGCTCTTTACTACATTTGACATTTCCACTCTACCTCATATCCTTGTTACTTAAAAACCCTTACACCTGAGCCCGCGGGTTCAAGACCTGCCTGGGCAACTTGGCAAGACCTCATCTCTACAATAAACCAAAAAATTAGCCGGGCGTAGTAGCGTGTGCCTGTGGTTCCGGCTATTCAGAAGGCTGAGGCGGAAGGATCACCAGAGCCCAGCAGGTCAAGGCTGCGGTGGCTGGGAGCAGCCACTGCACTCCAGTCTGGGTGACAGAGTGAGACTCCAACTCAAAAAACAAAACAAAACAAAAAAACCCTTAACTCAGAGAAGTCTAGCCAGGCTTGGTGGCTCAGCCTGTAATCCCGCGCCTTGGGAGGCTGAGGTGAGTGGATTGCCTGAGCCCGCGGGTTCGAGACCCGCCTGGGCAACTTGGCGAGACCTCATCTCTACAATAAAATAAAAAAATCAGCCGGGCGTGGTAGTGCATGCCTGTAATTCCGGCTACTTGGA